>CAJVPZ010002765.1:0-11929 GCA_910592135.1 Racocetra fulgida | reverse complement strand
TCTTCTCAGAGCGATAAGTGGTATTTGCATAGCTAAAAAGAGAATCGAGCTGATAAATAATGTTTGCTTCCCAATGCGTAGTTATGAACTTTTTCGTGGTTCTTGCACAGTCATTACAGCCGCGGAGCCAAAAAACAACTTTGAAGGTCCTTGCACTGCTAAAGCAGCCGTGGAGCCCTCATTCCTGGAGAATAAACCAAG
This sequence comes from Racocetra fulgida, assembly GCA_910592135.1. Taxonomy (NCBI): domain Eukaryota; kingdom Fungi; phylum Glomeromycota; class Glomeromycetes; order Diversisporales; family Gigasporaceae; genus Racocetra; species Racocetra fulgida. Next base: position 11,728 of record CAJVPZ010002765.1, on the reverse strand, counting down.
GCCCGATTCTGTGGTCATTGCACTGTGCATAGCTGTTGAGCCACTTACTATTGGGGGGAGTGGTGGAATGAATGAGCCAGCCTTTTCTAAGGCGAGCGATAGTGAAGCAAAAGATGGTTATGATCTCTTAAACTGCTATCCTAATAATGCCTTCTTCCTCCTTTACAATTCATATGCACACGCTTTTCTTCAAACTTCTGGGCCTGATAATCATTTCTTTTACTGATATTTACAATTCATTTAAAGTCAGATGGTATATGCAGTGTAATATGTGACGATACATTTAGTGATTGACTAATCAGAATTAAAGCCTGATTATGCATATCATTTCTATTTGTCATGTGATTTGAAATTGACGAATCCTATTGGTCAATTATAAAAAAAAAAAATTTTTGAATCTCGTTTCACTGACCCGGCCGGGATATGAAAATCAATTATATTAATTTGTATCGCCTAATATTAGACAGATAATTTGATAATAAATAATCAATATTTAAAAAATATTTAGCTAGTTTTTATAGTTATTAAACTATTGATCTAATACTATATCATTTTAAATAATAGTAGATCAATAAGTATTAATTATAAAAAATTTAGTTTAAGTTAATCGTCTATCTGTCTAATATTATATATTAATTAACAGATAATATTAGATTAATAGATTGCTAGTTTTTATAGTTAGTAGAATATTAGTCTAATTTTACTATAGATAATAGCAGGTTTATAATAAAAAAATTAGTTTAAATTAATAGTCTATTAGTCTAATATCATATACTAATTAATTAGATAATATTAAACTAATATATTACTTATTTTTATTATCAGTATACTATTAGTTTAATATCATCTTAGGCTGATAAATAATAATTATAAAAAAATTAGTTTAAATTAATAGCCTATTATTCTAATATTTTATACTAATCAATTAGATAATATTAAATAATTTTAAATTAATATATTGTTGATTTTTATAATCAGTAGTCTATTAGTACTTAAATAATAGTAGGGTAATATGTATTAGTTATAAAAAATTAATTTAAGTCAATAGTCTATTGGGCTAATATTATATACTAATTAATAGAATAATATTAAACTAATATATTGCTAGTTTTTATAATTAATCTAATATAATGAAAACTCTTTTCCATAGATACCAATTTTATAAGTAAACAAATAAATAGCACAAAAAACTAAAGTTTGAAAATCAAATAGAACTATACTATAACTATTATAAACACTAATATAGTTACAGACAAAGACTATCAAAGATTAAACGGAACAGAGAAACAGCTTTTTGTACTCCAGTCTCCTTCTTAACCGTGTTAATGACTGAGTTGGCAACTGACAAAAACAACAACAAGAATAACAAAAAGCATACTATAGGTGTTCAAAAAAAGAAAACACAATCTATACACGACTATATAGAAAACTGTAGTTTAATAAAAGAACAAAATAAGAAAAAAAAAGCATAAAACTGTGAATAATATTTCTGCCTCTACACCACCCACTATAGACAACAATATGGTCAAAGAAAAAATTAGGAAATTGGCAAATTCTAGTTTACCTCTGAATCTGACAGAGATTACGTCATCATACAAAACAACAAAAACCCAACCTACAATATACAACTTTTCTACAGACAAACAAAATAAACAGATTCCAGCCTAAGAACCTTCCAAATCTGATATAACCTCTCCTGCATTAGAACACAATAGAAAGGTAAACAACCTGGTTCTATCCAAATCAGAATCTAGACTCAATCAGACTGCAAACACCCTATCTGATATGAAAATAGACCAGAACTTGACAAACTCAGATAGTGGAGACAATGAAGAAACTTGTTCGATTGATACAATATTAAATGAACAGCCACAAACAAAAATATCATATAGCCAAGCAGTCAGCAAAGATCTTCCAAACAAAACTAGAAAAATCTCAAATAGGTATTTTTTAAGTAACAAAGAGAAAGAATGGCAAGAACATATATAAGCAGTCTTAAAAGAAATTCGACAAGAAAAACTGAAGCTTTTCAATACAACAATCTGGACTCGCCAAAAAATTAAAAATGCACTAACTTCACTTCAAGACTTCAAAGAACTAATTAAATATAAACTTTCAACAAAACCAACTACTAAATATATCTCACCTACAATAACAGCTAAATTTTTTCACTAAGATACAGCCTTCTTTAGAAGCTTTATTCGAGTTTTAACAACCAGACCACAATACCAAAAAGAATTCAATAACCTATTCACAAATGCTCTAGAGATATACAAAAAACAACATGATGTTTTGGCTACAAACAAGAAAAACTAAGACCAGATCTTCAAACTACTACGAGTAAAGTTGGCCTTAGACTACTTAACCAATTTAGACTTCAACTCCCTAGATGTATATGAAATTACTAGATACATATTCTACTTAGCAGGATTTGCAAAAATTCTAAAACAGCTTAATTTCAATGCAATATAACTTGCAGTCTTGAATCTTATTACAGAAGCACTAACACCTCTATTTTCAAAACCAAAATTCATTTCTGAATATTTACAAAAAGCAATTTCTTGCAACCTACCAATCTCAAATCAGCAACTTATTGCATCTGTTGTCAAGACTTTACGATTAATATTCTCATTTAATAGAATGCCTGATACATATATCTCAGATACCAAGAACCTCTGTCTACATCTTACAAGCAATTAAAAAATGAAGTACATGATTTCTTTTCTATTACAAGCAGAGCAGATCTACAAAACTTAGGCCAATATAAAAAGTTATTTTAGAAGTTCTACTTCTTTCGACAAACCCCAGTAGAATATTTCAACTTATTTGCTCCAAAACAATCATTACCTTGTATTCCACAAGAACTTATACCAAGACTAAAAGAAAAATTTCCCTTTTTGCCCAGAAGCCAAGAAGACTTTAAAGAGTATGTTAAACTTTTGCAAGTAAATTATTCATTTTAAGACTTCTTAATGATTATATCATTTCTTGTAGACGTCTACCTTCAGACCCAATGCAGTTAAAAATAACAAACTTCAGGTTTCTCTTGCAAAGCAAAGAAGAGGTGAATATTTTGTTAAAAATATCTCACCTATTTATAACATTCTAACACCACTGCCACAAACATATTGTAACTTCAACTACATAGACCTTCCTAACTTGCCTAAAGATGCTGAACTAATTACTCTTGTCAATCTAACATTACTAATCTCAACTCCCAAAGAATTAAGTATCACAGCTAAAGCATTACACAAATACTATTATTTCTACATTATACTTCAATTCTGGATTATATCAAAAAAAAGCAACCAGAAACTGAATTAAATTTAACCAAATTATCGTCAACAATTGAATAACTTCAATCTGATCTTCAAGAAAAAAAATTACTAATATAACTTTCTTATAAAGAAATATCACAATATCTTACTGGTACTGAAAACTCTTCGACAACACTTCATATACTATACAGTACCAGAATATATTTTTAACATAATCAATCTACCAGAACCATCCTTTGATATCTTTGAAGAACAAAAAACAATCACAACATCAAATCCAAAAGAAATATCTATAACAATAACAGATACACAAATATTCGAAGCAGAGCCAGACTTCAGTACAGATAACCAATGAACACATATCCTTCTACAAAAACTTTGCTATCTGCAGAAAATATGAATATACCAAAACAACTAGAACTTGATATATACAAAAAAATTAACATAGCTACTCATAACATCAGAGGTTTTAACAACTCTTTAAAAGTACAAACTTTGATTGAATATTGATAGAAACAAAATCTTCACATAATTTCTTTCACAGAAACGAAACTAAAAGACTCAGCAACAAGATCATTAACTAATTCATTTTACAAAATATTTACTTCAAACTTCTTGCTCTATAAGCCAAATCAATGAGAAGCCAGCCTGAGAATAACCCTAATAATATGCAACCAATTGCAACCATATATTCATAGAATCTATACTTTTCCTGAAACAGCAATCTGTCTTGACTTTTATTTTCTGAATAGCAACAAGTCTCAAATTATCTCAACCTATCTTCCATCAAACCATCCTTCTCTCCTAAAACAAATTTAGTCTCAGCTACTCAATTGGACCACTGAGGCCAGAGCTAAAAACTGACATCTTATAATTCTAAAAGACTTTAACACTAACCAACTTTGAGACAAACAACTTCCTATCTTCACCAATCTAAATGCAGCTAACCTGATCAGCCTTCTAACATTCTATAGCATTCAAGCACCAACCTGGCAGGGCCCAACCACAGCTAGCCAAATAGATGATTTCTGGATTTCCTCAGACATACTTTTGGCTTTTGATATTCCAAAGCTAATTAATGTTTTAAATATTTCAGAAAGTGATCACTGCATTCTATACACAGTATGGTACACAAATTTCTTGCTACAAAAGTGCCCAAGAAATAAAAAGAAAAAGCAGAAATATACTTGTATGAGAAAATGATATCAGAGAACTGAAATAATTTTGAAAAATCAATAAATAATCTTTTTAATCAACAACTTACTTTTTTTTCAAACATGGACAAAGACAGCACCAATAGAGCCTAGAACCTTTGGGTAGCAAAAGTTAAGAAAGCAATGAACAAATATATTTATATACTTTTACTGCTCCAAAACTCTTCTATACTTTATCGTTAAAAGCAACCAAACTACACTTAACTCTGAAAATATTAATAAGTGCCTAAACTGTCTCTTAAATAACTTGGCAATTAACTTGCCAAAAGTAAACTGATACTTGCTTAAAGTGGCTACCTTAGCAGATATTGACATTTCACCAATAACACAAAAACAACTTATATCTTCTCTTAATATTACTATAAGCCAAGTAAAGCAGCATAAACACATTATTTGGCAAGCACACAATTATGAAAAAAGGCAGGAGCAAAGCAAATGAATTAAATTCTATATTAACTGTAGATATTCAGACTTCAAAGACAATATTAGTCATATAATAGATAGTATCTTACAAAGAAGAGTTGAACCGATCAGTTTTGAAAAGGTTGTTCTGTCAGATGAAGTAATCACTGATGAAGACAAAATTAAAGAGGCAGTGCATTTATACTTCAAATCATAGACCAAAAGCAACCCCTCTAATGATATCCTTTAGAAAGAATAAAAATCAATCTACCTTCTACTAAACAATATACAGGAAACTATTTATAACAACATTCTCACTCCTATTACTATAACTGAACTTGAACAAACTATAAAACTAGCACCTAAAGAGAAAGCAATAGACTTCTTCGAGATTTTAAATGAGGTTCTCCAACACTTACCTTCAGTAGCTCTATTCTTCTTTCTAAATATTTTAAATAGTTGCTTAGCTCAAGAAATAATCTCAGACCAGTAGCTAATAGCTAATATTTGGTCAATACTGAAAAAACAATATTACAACTATGAACTCAACTCTACTCACTCTATTATATTAATTGATTACACCAGAAAGATCTTCACAAAAATCCTCACAAACCATCTTACAAATATTTTAATTCACAATTAAGTACTCTTCCACGTATGCCATTGCTGAGACATAGATTTCCTTTGGCTGAAGTGAAGCTATTTTACTGTAGAATCCCTGGTGCTCTTTATATATTTTCGTTATTAGTGGATCATAATAGATTTTCCACAAATAGGGGTAAGATTATCTCTCTTTGATCTATGCCATCTTCTACTAGGTAAGGTGCAGTCAGGCCTAGCTTGTAATTACTTTGTTTTTCTGATTTTGGAGTAGTTATAATAGTAGATTTATAGCTTTCTCTAAGATACGTAATCTTGCAAGAGCTTTGTATAGAGTAGATATATGGATAGAGTTAAAAGCCTTTGACATATCCTGTGAAAGGATCCAAGTTTCTTTTTTATTTATGGTTGCATCTTCTAAAATATGTGAGAGCTGTAAGATTGGTTGAAGTGTAGACTGAAAAGGGAAGGCTGCATAGTTATAAGGGAAGAGTACTTAATTGTGAATTAAAATATTTGTAAGATGGTTTGTGAGGATTTTTGTGAAGATCTTTCTGGTGTAATCAATTAATATAATAGAGTGAGTAGAGTTGAGTTCATAGTTGTAATATTGTTTTTTCAGTATTGACCAAATATTAGCTATTAGCTACTGGTCTGAGATTATTTCTTGAGCTAAGCAACTATTTAAAATATTTAGAAAGAAGAATAGAGCTACTGAAGGTAAGTGTTGGAGAACCTCATTTAAAATCTCGAAGAAGTCTATTGCTTTCTCTTTAGGTGCTAGTTTTATAGTTTGTTCAAGTTCAGTTATAGTAATAGGAGTGAGAATGTTGTTATAAATAGTTTCCTGTATATTGTTTAGTAGAAGGTAGATTGATTTTTATTCTTTCTAAAGGATATCATTAGAGGGGTTGCTTTTGGTCTATGATTTGAAGTATAAATGCACTGCCTCTTTAATTTTGTCTTCATCAGTGATTACTTCATCTGACAGAACAACCTTTTCAAAACTGATCGGTTCAACTCTTCTTTGTAAGATACTATCTATTATATGACTAATATTGTCTTTGAAGTCTGAATATCTACAGTTAATATAGAATTTAATTCATTTGCTTTGCTCCTGCCTTTTTTCATAATTGTGTGCTTGCCAAATAATGTGTTTATGCTGCTTTACTTGGCTTATAGTAATATTAAGAGAAGATATAAGTTGTTTTTGTGTTATTGGTGAAATGTCAATATCTGCTAAGGTAGCCACTTTAAGCAAGTATCAGTTTACTTTTGGCAAGTTAATTGCCAAGTTATTTAAGAGACAGTTTAGGCACTTATTAATATTTTCAGAGTTAAGTGTAGTTTGGTTGCTTTTAACGATAAAGTATAGAAGAGTTTTGGAGCAGTAAAAGTATATAAATATATTTGTTCATTGCTTTCTTAACTTTTGCTACCCAAAGGTTCTAGGCTCTATTGGTGCTGTCTTTGTCCATGTTTGAAAAAAAAGTAAGTTGTTGATTAAAAAGATTATTTATTGATTTTTCAAAATTATTTCAGTTCTCTGATATCATTTTCTCATACAAGTATATTTCTGCTTTTTCTTTTTATTTCTTGGGCACTTTTGTAGCAAGAAATTTGTGTACCATACTGTGTATAGAATGCAGTGATCACTTTCTGAAATATTTAAAACATTAATTAGCTTTGGAATATCAAAAGCCAAAAGTATGTCTGAGGAAATCCAGAAATCATCTATTTGGCTAGCTGTGGTTGGGCCCTGCCAGGTTGGTGCTTGAATGCTATAGAATGTTAGAAGGCTGATCAGGTTAGCTGCATTTAGATTGGTGAAGATAGGAAGTTGTTTGTCTCAAAGTTGGTTAGTGTTAAAGTCTTTTAGAATTATAAGATGTCAGTTTTTAGCTCTGGCCTCAGTGGTCCAATTGAGTAGCTGAGACTAAATTTGTTTTAGGAGAGAAGGATGGTTTGATGGAAGATAGGTTGAGATAATTTGAGACTTGTTGCTATTCAGAAAATAAAAGTCAAGACAGATTGCTGTTTCAGGAAAAGTATAGATTCTATGAATATATGGTTGCAATTGGTTGCATATTATTAGGGTTATTCTCAGGCTGGCTTCTCATTGATTTGGCTTATAGAGCAAGAAGTTTGAAGTAAATATTTTGTAAAATGAATTAGTTAATGATCTTGTTGCTGAGTCTTTTAGTTTCGTTTCTGTGAAAGAAATTATGTGAAGATTTTGTTTCTATCAATATTCAATCAAAGTTTGTACTTTTAAAGAGTTGTTAAAACCTCTGATGTTATGAGTAGCTATGTTAATTTTTTTGTATATATCAAGTTCTAGTTGTTTTGGTATATTCATATTTTCTGCAGATAGCAAAGTTTTTGTAGAAGGATATGTGTTCATTGGTTATCTGTACTGAAGTCTGGCTCTGCTTCGAATATTTGTGTATCTGTTATTGTTATAGATATTTCTTTTGGATTTGATGTTGTGATTGTTTTTTGTTCTTCAAAGATATCAAAGGATGGTTCTGGTAGATTGATTATGTTAAAAATATATTCTGGTACTGTATAGTATATGAAGTGTTGTCGAAGAGTTTTCAGTACCAGTAAGATATTGTGATATTTCTTTATAAGAAAGTTATATTAGTAATTTTTTTTCTTGAAGATCAGATTGAAGTTATTCAATTGTTGACGATAATTTGGTTAAATTTAATTCAGTTTCTGGTTGCTTTTTTTTGATATAATCCAGAATTGAAGTATAATGTAGAAATAATAGTATTTGTGTAATGCTTTAGCTGTGATACTTAATTCTTTGGGAGTTGAGATTAGTAATGTTAGATTGACAAGAGTAATTAGTTCAGCATCTTTAGGCAAGTTAGGAAGGTCTATGTAGTTGAAGTTACAATATGTTTGTGGCAGTGGTGTTAGAATGTTATAAATAGGTGAGATATTTTTAACAAAATATTCACCTCTTCTTTGCTTTGCAAGAGAAACCTGAAGTTTGTTATTTTTAACTGCATTGGGTCTGAAGGTAGACGTCTACAAGAAATGATATAATCATTAAGAAGTCTTAAAATGAATAATTTACTTGCAAAAGTTTAACATACTCTTTAAAGTCTTCTTGGCTTCTGGGCAAAAAGGGAAATTTTTCTTTTAGTCTTGGTATAAGTTCTTGTGGAATACAAGGTAATGATTGTTTTGGAGCAAATAAGTTGAAATATTCTACTGGGGTTTGTCGAAAGAAGTAGAACTTCTAAAATAACTTTTTATATTGGCCTAAGTTTTGTAGATCTGCTCTGCTTGTAATAGAAAAGAAATCATGTACTTCATTTTTTAATTGCTTGTAAGATGTAGACAGAGGTTCTTGGTATCTGAGATATATGTATCAGGCATTCTATTAAATGAGAATATTAATCGTAAAGTCTTGACAACAGATGCAATAAGTTGCTGATTTGAGATTGGTAGGTTGCAAGAAATTGCTTTTTGTAAATATTCAGAAATGAATTTTGGTTTTGAAAATAGAGGTGTTAGTGCTTCTGTAATAAGATTCAAGACTGCAAGTTATATTGCATTGAAATTAAGCTGTTTTAGAATTTTTGCAAATCCTGCTAAGTAGAATATGTATCTAGTAATTTCATATACATCTAGGGAGTTGAAGTCTAAATTGGTTAAGTAGTCTAAGGCCAACTTTACTCGTAGTAGTTTGAAGATCTGGTCTTAGTTTTTCTTGTTTGTAGCCAAAACATCATGTTGTTTTTTGTATATCTCTAGAGCATTTGTGAATAGGTTATTGAATTCTTTTTGGTATTGTGGTCTGGTTGTTAAAACTCGAATAAAGCTTCTAAAGAAGGCTGTATCTTAGTGAAAAAATTTAGCTGTTATTGTAGGTGAGATATATTTAGTAGTTGGTTTTGTTGAAAGTTTATATTTAATTAGTTCTTTGAAGTCTTGAAGTGAAGTTAGTGCATTTTTAATTTTTTGGCGAGTCCAGATTGTTGTATTGAAAAGCTTCAGTTTTTCTTGTCGAATTTCTTTTAAGACTGCTTATATATGTTCTTGCCATTCTTTCTCTTTGTTACTTAAAAAATACCTATTTGAGATTTTTCTAGTTTTGTTTGGAAGATCTTTGCTGACTGCTTGGCTATATGATATTTTTGTTTGTGGCTGTTCATTTAATATTGTATCAATCGAACAAGTTTCTTCATTGTCTCCACTATCTGAGTTTGTCAAGTTCTGGTCTATTTTCATATCAGATAGGGTGTTTGCAGTCTGATTGAGTCTAGATTCTGATTTGGATAGAACCAGGTTGTTTACCTTTCTATTGTGTTCTAATGCAGGAGAGGTTATATCAGATTTGGAAGGTTCTTAGGCTGGAATCTGTTTATTTTGTTTGTCTGTAGAAAAGTTGTATATTGTAGGTTGGGTTTTTGTTGTTTTGTATGATGACGTAATCTCTGTCAGATTCAGAGGTAAACTAGAATTTGCCAATTTCCTAATTTTTTCTTTGACCATATTGTTGTCTATAGTGGGTGGTGTAGAGGCAGAAATATTATTCACAGTTTTATGCTTTTTTTTTCTTATTTTGTTCTTTTATTAAACTACAGTTTTCTATATAGTCGTGTATAGATTGTGTTTTCTTTTTTTGAACACCTATAGTATGCTTTTTGTTATTCTTGTTGTTGTTTTTGTCAGTTGCCAACTCAGTCATTAACACGGTTAAGAAGGAGACTGGAGTACAAAAAGCTGTTTCTCTGTTCCGTTTAATCTTTGATAGTCTTTGTCTGTAACTATATTAGTGTTTATAATAGTTATAGTATAGTTCTATTTGATTTTCAAACTTTAGTTTTTTGTGCTATTTATTTGTTTACTTATAAAATTGGTATCTATGGAAAAGAGTTTTCATTATATTAGATTAATTATAAAAACTAGCAATATATTAGTTTAATATTATTCTATTAATTAGTATATAATATTAGCCCAATAGACTATTGACTTAAATTAATTTTTTATAACTAATACATATTACCCTACTATTATTTAAGTACTAATAGACTACTGATTATAAAAATCAACAATATATTAATTTAAAATTATTTAATATTATCTAATTGATTAGTATAAAATATTAGAATAATAGGCTATTAATTTAAACTAATTTTTTTATAATTATTATTTATCAGCCTAAGATGATATTAAACTAATAGTATACTGATAATAAAAATAAGTAATATATTAGTTTAATATTATCTAATTAATTAGTATATGATATTAGACTAATAGACTATTAATTTAAACTAATTTTTTTATTATAAACCTGCTATTATCTATAGTAAAATTAGACTAATATTCTACTAACTATAAAAACTAGCAATCTATTAATCTAATATTATCTGTTAATTAATATATAATATTAGACAGATAGACGATTAACTTAAACTAAATTTTTTATAATTAATACTTATTGATCTACTATTATTTAAAATGATATAGTATTAGATCAATAGTTTAATAACTATAAAAACTAGCTAAATATTTTTTAAATATTGATTATTTATTATCAAATTATCTGTCTAATATTAGGCGATACAAATTAATATAATTGATTTTCATATCCCGGCCGGGTCAGTGAAACGAGATTCAAAAATTTTTTTTTTTTATAATTGACCAATAGGATTCGTCAATTTCAAATCACATGACAAATAGAAATGATATGCATAATCAGGCTTTAATTCTGATTAGTCAATCACTAAATGTATCGTCACATATTACACTGCATATACCATCTGACTTTAAATGAATTGTAAATATCAGTAAAAGAAATGATTATCAGGCCCAGAAGTTTGAAGAAAAGCGTGTGCATATGAATTGTAAAGGAGGAAGAAGGCATTATTAGGATAGCAGTTTAAGAGATCATAACCATCTTTTGCTTCACTATCGCTCGCCTTAGAAAAGGCTGGCTCATTCATTCCACCACTCCCCCCAATAGTAAGTGGCTCAACAGCTATGCACAGTGCAATGACCACAGAATCGGGCCTTGGTTTATTCTCCAGGAATGAGGGCTCCACGGCTGCTTTAGCAGTGCAAGGACCTTCAAAGTTGTTTTTTGGCTCCGCGGCTGTAATGACTGTGCAAGAACCACGAAAAAGTTCATAACTACGCATTGGGAAGCAAACATTATTTATCAGCTCGATTCTCTTTTTAGCTATGCAAATACCACTTATCGCTCTGAGAAGA
>CAJVPZ010002764.1:0-11931 GCA_910592135.1 Racocetra fulgida | reverse complement strand
AATTGACTAATAGTTAGGGGCAAGGAAAAGTTGAAGGAAAGGGTAAGGGAAAGTTGGTAGGAAAGCGGACATTAATTATGAAAAAAGTAGTATATATAAAGAGCTTAGGTGATTAATAAAATGCATTTATAAGAATATTAGCAGTCAATTAATAAAATGATAATATATATGAGCACTTCAGAAATTAAAGAATCCATTATTAAAGAAAGTTTAATAGACACAATTATTAGACTAAAGCTTGATTTAAAGAGCAAAGATGATTATGTGAAACAGTTAGAAGGAAGACTACAATTAGCCTAAAAGTTAGAAAAAAATGGCCTACTAAAGCCCAAAAGCCCGAGTTATATCAAACCAAGTAAACCAACTAATTTTTACAATGAACCGCAACAAAAAACGGATTCGCGAAAATCAGGCTGATCGTCCCGAGAAGAAGTTTTAAAATTTTTTGGGCCGAGCAGTAAAAAAAATCATAGTGTCTGTTTGAAATGTAGCGGGGTCTATCAGAGCACAAAAATAGTTCAACATTTTCGTAAACACATTAACGATGAGGCTCGACAAAAAGAAGAGAAGGAAAATTCAGCAGAACGATTTAGCAAAAGATACGTTTTTGATGAAAAAAGTAATAAATACCGATGCCTAATTTGCAGCAAACTGCTTAAACCTCTCGGAAGAGGGATTCATTGAAGCAGCCATGTAACAAAGAGGCCAAGCTTCCTTTCAAAGCAAGCCTAACTATTTTTATAAAAAAAAGGTTATGTAACATTATTTCTCACTCAAAATATTTCTCGATTTAAGAATGATTAATTTCTTAGCGAGAAGGTAATTGCGGCTGGTGACCCGTGGGGCCTTGCAAAAGTCCGCAGATTACCCTCGCTAAAAAGTTATTTCACCTTCCGCACCCAAGTCATTAATGCTTGAATGAGGGCAGTTGTTTATTAAAAGAAACATCCACTAGGCCCCTTTTATAAACGCTGCCCTCACTGAAGAATTAATCCTTGCCGCCGAAGAACAACAAAACCCAAGCAGATAATTATTTTACCGTTTTTTTGCTCTAATGTGAACACTTTGCATTTTGTCAATATATTATATTTTACAAAATAACGAATCTCACATTTAAGCATCACGTTTCAAGTCATATACCTAATTTATTTAGAAAAATAGATTATAATACCTTTGTAATAAATGTTATGAAATATATTATTATAGAGATTTGCACAATAAAGTGTAAAAATGTATTAATTATCAAAAATGAGAAAAAAAAACTGACCTGCTACCCTCTATGTTGAAGGAAAAGACCAATTTCGGGGCTGATTTAATTCTTCATTAATTACTTCGGTCATACTTACTGGCCAAGCCCCTTATAAACAGGTGCTTTCTCACGGCTTTGTGGTTGACGAAAAAGGAAGAAAAATGTCAAAATCTCTGGGGAATGTCCTAGACCCCGAGGATGTTCTGAAACAATTTGGGGCAGATATAATTCGCTTATGGGTAATTAGTTCCGATTTCAGCAAAGAAGTAAAAGTCAGCGTCCCCATTTTAGAGAACTTGCGAGAAAGTTATCAAAAAATACGCAATACTCTTCGTTTTTTGCTAGGCAATTTAGCCAATTTGCCGCCTAACCTAAAAAGTGAAAAAGATTTAGCATTTGAATTACATCCAGTGGACCATTATATTCTTCATAAATTAGAAAAACTAACCAGCGAAAGTCAAAAAAAATATAGTGAATACAATTTTAATCCTATTTACACCTCTTTGTTAAATTTTTGTATTAATGATTTAAGTTCTTTCTATTTTGAGATTATCAAAGATAGTTTATACTGCGATAGCCTTTCTTCCCTGCGGCGACAGCAAATTATTGCTACTCTTTATTATCTTCTACAAGGGCTACTAAAAATTATTTCTCCGATTTTTCCTTTTCTGGCCGAAGAAATTTATCAAAATATTCCCTTTTGTTTTGGTTTCGCCGGTCAAGAAAGCATTTATTTGGACAATTATTCGCCAACTTTGCCTTTCTCGCCTTCTTTGGAAAAAGAAATAGCAATAATCACCAAATTTTTTTTACCTTTGCGACAAGACGTTCACCAAGTCTTAGAACAGGCCCGGCAAGAAAAAATTATTAATACTAATTCTCAGGCTAATTTGATAATTTTTTTAAAGGAAAAAAACGGACTAGATTATTCCCAACTAAATTTAGAGGAATTATTGTTAGTAGCCAAAGTTGAAATTAGAGACGAGCGAGAGGATGATGCATGAGAAAGAAATTTTTCCGCTATTAAGGTGAAAAAAACGGACCGAGCAAAATGTATCAGATGTTGAAATTATCGGGATTTAGAAAAAGATGTTTGTCAACGCTGTCAAAAGGTTCTAATTACCGATTTTTAAGAATAAAACAATCACAGATTGTTTATTTCAGAGTAGAGAAGAAAATAAGGTTATTTTTAGTAGACCGAGAACTCAATTATTAAGAGTAGCATGTCGTCAAAGAAAGATTTTGGCAGACTATAATGCTCTTAACAGAGCGAGATAATAAATTAGGGCTTTTTAGGTCGTTTTTTTTTTTTTTTTTTGCTTCTTGCTCCCAACTACTAATAACCAGATTATAAAAACAAAAAGCAACAAAATTATCACTCAAATTAATTTTTGTCACCAAGGAGAAGGAGAGGTATTGCCTCCACCCGGATAACGATAGCGAGCAATTGAAACATTACCACCTAGCATAGCCCTACTTATACACCTATATACTCCATTTTATACATTTCCGGTATTCCCACAAAAATTTTTTTTATTTTTATTTTTATTTTTGAAAACCTATTTAATTTTATTAACAAACTTCTTTAATCTCCTTAACATTTAAAACACTGCTTCATTAATTTCTCTATTTGGCTAAAAACTCTTTCTTATTCATGCGAATTAATTTCTCACCAGTGAACTGGTAAATATAATCAACATACTTAAATATCTCATAATGATGGTCAATTACTAAGACTGTTTTACCTTTTAATTTAGAAAAAATATTTTCTAAAACAATACCTTTTAAATTCGGGTGAACATTACTTAATATTTCGTCTAAAATGTAAATGTCATAGTCGTCAATGAACATTTTCATGGCCGAAATTTGCTGCTTTTGTCCTTCTGAAAGATCTGAGCCTCCTTCTCTCAATACTGTGTCAAATCCGTGGGGCAATTTAGTAATAAATTCATAAATACCAGTTTTTTTGGCTGCCTGGACCAATTTTTCCCGATCCGCTTTATTATACTTTTGCGGATAATAAACATTCTCGGCAATACTCATGCGGAAAAAAGTAGGGCGATTAGTTTGATAACAAATGTGCTGGTGAAGGCTAATAGTGTCGATTTTTCGCACATTATGTTCGCCAATTAATATTTGCCCTTTTTTTAAATCATAAAGTTTGAGCATGGTTTTAGTAATGGTGCTTTTACCAATACCATTTTTGCCGGCAATGCCGTAGATTTTTCCTTGTTGAAAAGTGAAAGTAAAATTCCGCAAAATGTCTTGCTGGGACCGTTTAGGATAAGCAAAAACGACATTTTGGAACACTAGATCGCCATTTTTGAAAGGCAAGTTTGGCAGAGAGGGTTTTGGTTCAGTAAGCGAGGCTGGCTGATTCAACATTTTAGCACTCTCATTAACAATGGTTAGGCTACTGGAAAGTTCATCCAAAGTTAACATTGCCTCGATTATTTTATTTACTTCATTATTTAAACTGCGGACAGAAAAAAAGTAGCGGGCAAAATTACCCATTAAAAAGACGGTTCCCATTTTGGGGCTTGACGAGTAAAAAAGCAGAGTCAAGGCCATGAAAAAGATGGGGATATTCGGAATAATAATGTATTGAGGAGCCGCTTTAAACAAGGTGCTATACCAAAGCGATTTTTTATTCTGACGAAAAGTGGAGTCCAGTTGTCGGTCAACTTTTTCTTCTTCATATTTTTCTCCCGAAACCGCTTTAATATATTCTAAATTATTAGTGCGTTCGTAGATAATTTTGTTATCTTCTTCTTGTCGTTTTTTCGCTGCCATATATAACTTGCTGGCTTTTTTGAAAAGTAAAATCTCCACGATAATAAGAATAGCAAATAAACCAGCCACGATGGCTAAAAGCGGTAAAGTAGTGCCGGGTCCTCCAAAATTAAAGTCAAAGCACAGCAAGAAAATTATCGAAAAAGCTACATAAATCAAGCGGTTAGGGATGAATCAAATGCTATAAGCAATTTCGTCTAAATCATCAGCAAACTGGGTAATTAAATTGCAGGAAATTTCCGCCGAATTGGTATATTTAGCCCTTACAAGATGACGAAATAAATCTTTTTTTAAATCTTTTTCAATGCTGTCATAGGCATAACTCATTCAATAGTAATGAGTGAGGGAAAAAAGCGACTTCACCACAAAAATGAGGATTAGCAAGCGAGTAATAAATTGTCAAATAGATAAGGTGTCATTTTTGAATCAATGCCAACCAAAAAAATTGAATGAAAATTCGAAATTATTTTGACTAGAATCGAAAACTCTCCGACCGCTAACGCTGGCATTTTCGATTATCTCTTTGACCTTTTCTTTCGACAAAGAACCCTCTCCTTGTATCTCTCTGGTAGCATTTTCCTTGGTCTCTTTCTGTTGCTTAT
Source organism: Racocetra fulgida (assembly GCA_910592135.1). Classification (NCBI taxonomy): domain Eukaryota; kingdom Fungi; phylum Glomeromycota; class Glomeromycetes; order Diversisporales; family Gigasporaceae; genus Racocetra; species Racocetra fulgida. The sequence goes on along the minus strand of CAJVPZ010002764.1, from coordinate 7,287 downwards.
CGGTTTCATCAGCCTGGCTATTTATTATTTCTCTTACTCTCGCCTTTGTAATTTCTTCACTTTCTTCCTTTTCTATCGCTTTAATAATCTGTTCACTCAAGGTTTTTTCACGGCTGAAAAGGGCGTTTTTTGTATTAACACCAATATTGAAATTAACCACAGCTGTGATTACGGCTAATAAGGAACAGAAAAAAAAGAGAAGGGGATTATTTTTGACAATTCTCCTCAATACCAGAAGGAGTAATTTTATTTTGCTTTGTTTTTTTGTTTTGAGAACCGATTTAGTAAATACAGTAGCAGGAGGCATGCGAACAAGTATATATATTAATAATATTTTGCAGAAGCAGAGAACCGAAGTGGCAGGGGGTTAACAAGGATAGTGAAGACGGTTAATTACTTCTAATTGTTAAGCAAACAAAAAGTGTAATTTTCTTTCTTTAGCCAGTTTTTGGAGTTCCTGGAAGCTTTTCAATTTTAATTGACGAGCCGTATTTTCTGATTTTTCGATAATCCTACTTATTTCGATAAACTTATGATTTTTAGTGAATAATGACAAATATTTTTTTACTACTGGCAAATTATGGATTTTTGGACTTTCTAAGGAGTATTTTTGCAGCGATTCTAAATTAAATTTATCTCGTAATTTCAGATTTTCTTGTAATTCCTTTTTTTCTTTTTCATCGGCCAGATAATAAACGTCCACTAAATTAGAGGGCTTAATTTTATAGAGCAGACGATTTAACAGAATCGCTTCTCGTTTGTCCAAGGCGTTAATTAGATTGTTAGTCTGAATTGACACGTCTCGGCGTCGTATTTCCTCATCCGACAATTCGGTATTTTCCTCATCGTGCAAGGTTTCTGAAAAGGAATAAGACTTGCTTTCTCGGTCATCGTTTTGATAAACGCTGTCATAATAAACTACATTTTTTCTATCTTTGACTCCTACCCCTTGATTAATAAAATGTTGCTTGTTGACACAACTTTGAATATATTGCCTAACTCAACAGCCGGCATAAGTGGCAAAACGAAATTCGCTGTTGAGATCGAACTTTTCCATGGCTTTGAAGAGAGAGAAATTTCCTACCGATTTCAATTCCTCGGAATCCACTCAGCCCTTTGATGAAAAATAACCCCTTGCTATGTATCTGACTAAATTTTTATTATGTTCGAGGAGAAAACGAATAGCGTTTATGCCTTCTTGGAATTTTTCCTGGTCCATTTCGGCTAATTCTTGGTTTTTTTTTTTTAGTTCGGATTTTAATTTTTTCAATTCGTCTTTGGCTGTTTCTGATTTAACTTTTCTCGATTTTTCCTTTTCAGCAATTTTTTTCTCCAGGTTATTGATGGCTAAAATAATTGTCACTACTGGTTGGGCGGCTCGCAATAGTGCTTTTTCTTTGTTGGCTTTGAGAGAGAGAAATTTATTCATAATTTAATAAAAATTGTTTGACGTTATCTAGTTCTTGAAGTGCCATATTAATAATTTTTGACTTTTGGCTGGGGGAGAGGAAAGTGATTGAATTAGAGACATAATGACCAGACAACTCGGGGATAGCATGATTTTTTGAGTAAGAAACATGAGAGGTAGAGAATATATAATAATTATAGATTTTATGATACCGAGCACGGTGGTTTTGGGTGGAAAAAAAAGGAACCCTCTTCCAACTTAATACTCAAAAGTCTCGTTCTTGCGTTAAGAAGTTGATTATCTTCGCTTCTTTTTCAACCATTAATTCTCGAAAATAAACAATTTGGCGTTGGCGAGTGTTAAAAGCCGGAAAATTTCACTTGATAAAATGGGGTTCGATTTCGGCTTTTTTTCAACTGGTTAAAGAGGATATTTTGTCAATTAAAAAATCGTAAATATTCGGTTTAAATTTTGAGAAAATCCTGGATATTTCATTAATAAAACGAACGGTTCTTTGAGGATTATCTCGGACTTCTAATTTAAAAAAGTAATATTTTAGGATAAACGAGTAGGGATTCTCTCGACGATTGAGTATATTTATCATGGCTTCTTTCTCAATTTGATGGCAAAGTTCATCAGGGTCGCTTGGATAATCATTTTTCACTACTTCGCAGTCAATTTCTCGTTCTAGCAATTTTACGGCTACATTAATCGTGGCTTCCCGTCCGGCTTTATCATTATCCAAAAAAAGAATAATTCGTTTTTTTAGTCCGATTAAAAGTTTAACTTGTTCCTCTGATAAATTAGTTCCTAATAGAGCCAGACAATTTTCGGCTCCCAATTTACTCAAACTAATAACGTCAAAAAAACCTTCGACTAAATAACATTCTTCGGTCCGACTTTTTGCTACTCTTGAATAGTTATACAACAGAGCCGATTTTTGATAATGTTGATAACTAGGCAAATATTTGTATTTTCCTTCGCCATCTGATATTTTGCCAATTTTTCGAGCCGCAAAAGCCACTATTTTTCCCGCTGCATTGGCTAGGGGTATGATTAAATGGCGGGCGGGAAAAAAATCACAAGTCTGATTCTGGTCCGTTATCCAAACCAGATTAGTGGCTAATAAATCCTCGGAGGAAAAGTCGGAATTTTCTTGGTCTAAAAGTAAGTGGCTTAATTGACGATTATTAATGCTACATCCTAAATTAAAATGATTAATAATTTCTTTATCTATTCTTCTTTCCTGTTGGAGATAATTTAATATTTCCTGGCCGGCTGAGGTCAATAAATTATGCTGATAAATATCGGCTATGAGTAAAAGCAAATAAAAGATCTGGTTTTTTTCTTTTTGTTCTCGTTTTTTTTCCTCTTGTAAAATTGTCAAATCAAAATAGCCCATTTTGCCGATTTCTACAATGGCCTCTTCCCGGTCAATTTTTTGATACTGGGCTCAAAAATTAAAGATATCACCAGCCTTAAAACCACAAGTAAAACAAGTAAATATTTTTCGGTTGGGTTCAAAACTACAACTAGGATTTTTATCACTGTGAAAGGGACAAATAAAAAAAACACTGCGCCCTTTTTGCTTCAACTTAAAATTTAATTTGTTGGTTAATAAATTAAGAATATCATTAGTATTTAACAAATCCTTGTATCTCATTATAGACATTTTACATTTTTTTTCTTTGTTAGTTAAGCAATTTTAAAATGCTTTTAAATCTATTATTTTCACAAAATTTTTGTAATTCGGGGTCATTTTTTCATTCTTCCCACTTGAAATCACACGCAGGCAACTTTTCGCCCGAGAAGTCAATATTTTTTTCTAAACTAATAATTTTTTTGTTAAGACAAACTTCCTTTTTCTTGCCGGATAATAATTTTTTAGTATTTTCGGGCAAATTATCTATTTGCTGGTAAATATTCTCAACTGTTTGAAATTGCTGAATTAATTTTTTAGCACTTACTGGCCCAATGCCTTTCACTCCCTCAATATTGTCAACATTATCTCCCAATAGACTTAAATAATCTACATAATTGTCGGGCCTAAAATTATACTCTTTCTGAAAACTTTCGACAGTATAGAGAGTCGCCTTTCCATCAATATATTTTAAAATATTAACATTTTTATCAAGTAATTGCAACAAATCCTTATCCCGGGTAAAAATGTCGAAAATTGTGCTGGTGTTTGGGCTGTTTTTTTGAATAAAAGAAGCAATTAAGTCGTCGGCTTCACAGTCTATCAATTGAATAAAATTAATATTAGTTTTTTTCAATAATGCTTGGAGTTCGTTCATTTGCTCTCATAATTCGGCCGGCATTTCTTCCCGTTGAGCTTTATAGCGGGGGAGCAAATTTTTCCGAAAATTGGCGCCACCTCCATCAAATACTACTAATAATTTTTGGTAATCGTGCTTTTTAAGAACACTAATCAGCACTCGCAAAAAGAAAAAAATGGTGCCATTAGTTATTTTCCAGGCCATTTTTTGAGACACATGATAGGAGGAATGGAGGAGATTGTTGCCGTCAATTATCAATCATTTTTGGGTCATAGAGACAATAAAATTTTAGTAATATTTGTTCTTATTCTATGGTTAGAAATTAGTTTTGCGTCGGTCGTTGAAGTTTCTAGTAAAAATAGTATATATGCCTGTCGAAAGAACCCTTTCCATTATTAAGCCCGACATTACCAAAAAAAATCAGATTGGAGAAATCATTAATATCCTTGAAAAAAAAGGATTAAGAATAGTCGGAATGAAAATGATTCGTTTGACTCCCCAATTAGCCGCCGCTTTTTATCAGGAGCATAACACTAAACCATTTTTTAAAGGAATGATTGAATTCATGTGTAGTTCGCCCGTAGTGGCAATTTGCTTGGAAGGGGAAAACGCTATCCAATTTAATCGCAAGATTATGGGTGCTACTAATCCCCATGAAGCCCAAGACGGGACTATCCGAAAAATCTACGGAGCCAGTATCGATGCTAATGCCATTCATGGCTCTGATAGCCCCCCAGCCGCAGCAAGAGAAATAAACTTTTTTTTTAAAAAAGAGGAAATATTTTCTTAATTTTTTTATAAGATAAGAAATTAAGGTAACACTAGCCCCTTTTTAATAATTTTTTTTTAATTCTTTTTTGGCGAAAAATAAGAAGGGCAAAAATTAGTATTACCAAACCCATCCCGCCACCGATCGACCAGGCTAAGATTTCGTTTTTGTTAGGAGAAGTAGAGGAATAATTATTATTTTTGTTTTGGTTGGCTAACTGTTTTTCACCGATTTTTTTTGCCATTTCTTGGACAAAATCGGCTATTTCCTGGTTAGTGGTTAATCCTTGCAAATATTCTTCTCAATTGCTTTTATTTCCTCACAAACCAGGGTCTAAATCGCTGGGATTAACTTTACTTTGAGTGAATAATTTTTGGATTTGTGTGCGGGCTTCTTGTTGGGCTTGCTCGGTAGTTGCTGCGTTATTTATTCCGGACATGTCAATCTGCGGAATATCAGCATCTGAGTTCGGCAGTGGAGAATCATTATTTTTTTCGGGGTCATGGTTATCGCCATTAGTCGGCGGATTAGGAGTTGGGCCATTATCATTAGGGTTATTTTGTTCCTCTTGATTGGGAGATTTGTTATTATCACTAGGCGGATTTGGAGAATTTGAGTTAGGATTTGGTGAGTTGGGATCGCCATCAGGAGAAGTTGGCTGCGAAGGGTCAACGGGTGGGCCTTGGGGCGACGAATTTGGATCGGGTTTTGGTTGATTTATTGACAACTCATCTCTTACCTCCATTAATATTTTGCCTAGTCAATTCCCTTCCTCTAAATTAGTATAATTTCCTTTTTGCCCATTGCCTCACCTATCGTCAGATTTGCCAGAGTTCTCCACTAACTTTTTACTCCCGGTGTTTACCAATAAATCTTTTAGGACTTTATTTTGGTTAAATTTTTCTCTAACTACTCATTTCATAACCAAATAATTATAACCCGCCTCTTTATAGTTGTTCTGGTATCATCAGTTTGCTACGTTGTAGAGACCATTTTTACTTCCCGCGAAATTTTTGGCTTTCATCGGATCAGGCTGGTTATAAACTTCTTTAATCAGTTCTTCATTTACATTCCCTTCTTGGGTAAATTTCATTGCATTAAAAAGATGTTCGCTGGTTTTTCACTCAAAAGTAGTGTCGGGCATTATATATCCCTTACTTTGATCTACTTTCCCATCGCCAGTTAACAGGCGTGGCAACCCCCTCGTAGTTATCTTATGAGAAGAAAAGTTAGTAAATCCATAATAATCTTTTTCTCCTTGATAATGAATATCATCTTCCCTATAAAACAAGATTACATTATCGGGCATTTGTTGGATTGACATATTTTTATTATTAATTATTTTTCGTTTTTTTGACGATTCTAAATTACGCAGTAATTCAACCGAGCAGCAAAAAGCGGAAGTTTAATTTGCGTAGCGTAATATCATTTTCTTCTTCTTGATAGTTCCCTCAATCAATTTCTAATCCGCTAACTTAGAACTGAAGAAGAGATTTTTTGCGTTTTCTTCTTTGCTTGAAATTTTATGTCTTTGGTCTTTATTAATCACTATATGTTTTTTTTACAAAAAACTACTAATTATTTTTCACAGCCAACATAACAATCAAAACAATTATCAAAATAACCGGCAAAGAAATAATAGAGAAAAAAATGTAAAGCATAAAATTATTATTACAACCCCTCTCATTTATTTTGGATGTATTATTAAGGGTATCTTTCATATGTTAATTATTAACAATTTTGAAAAATGTTATAATGCTCTAAAAAATAATTATAATTTACATGCCGAAAAAATTACCAAATTCTCCGTCCGTTTGCCAATCTCCACCTAAAAAAATCAGTTTTTGAACCCTAGTTAAGAAATTCAAATGAGAAGTATTTAGACATTTTCTGCTTATCACCGTTTGGACGATACTTTATACTATAGTCTTTGCTCTCGTCAATAATATTATTGAAAAAAAATTTGCTGGTGATAATTTTTCCCTCCTATTACCAGAAAAATTACAAGGATTATTTCCTAATTTAACCTTAAGGCAATTTGTTTTTTGAGGATTAGTATTGGTTGGCCTCCTTGCGTTTACTTCTTATTTTTCTAGTCTCTGGGAGGAAGAATTAAGAATTAAAGGAGGGCATTATGTCAAAAATACACTCTTGGAAAAATTTCGTCAATTGCCTTTGACCGAAAGAAAGGCACGACAAAAAGAAATTAGCACTCTGGTCGAATTAGATTCGGGACAATTTGGTCGTTATTGAGAACATTTGCCTAATCATATTTACCATAGTGCTCTCACCATTGTTCTTTCGTTGTGAATAAAATGAGAAGATTTTAGTCAAATGGGAGCCAAAGAAGCCGCTTTTGCTTTTGTTTGATTAATTTTACTTAATTTTGTTAGTTATTTTTTCACTAAATTAGTTTTGAGGAATGATAAAAAATACAAAAAAGAGTTGACGAAAGAATGGGCAGCACGCGAAAAGGAAACCAGTCATTCTATTTTGATCGACAGCATGGGTCTGACATCTCATTATCGCACCAAGCAATTAAAAATAAGCAAAAAAAATGAAAATTTGCTTTTTTCTTTTAGTCCGATCAAAGCACTTAACAAAACAGTCCCTAATTACTTCTTGGCACAAATGTTCCCCTACCTTTTAATTCTGGTAAACATCAATTTTGGTGTGGCGCAGGGGAACTTAATGGGAATCTGATTTATTTTTCAAAACTTTGGGGATATTTTTGAGTGCTTTTGAGACTACGCCGACTACTCCTCCTCCCTCACCCGCATCAACACCTTCCTCTCCCTCCCTCAAAAAAATGACAATTTAGCCCAATTAAA
>CAJVPZ010002763.1:0-11931 GCA_910592135.1 Racocetra fulgida | reverse complement strand
AAAAAAGTAGATCATAACAATATTTATGATAATTTTCCAGGCAAATTTGCCTGGAAGAGCCTACAGTTTAAGGGATAGGAAAGGTTGATTGTATATACAATTATACAACTTATTATAGATAATTATTTGTTCTAAACAGAACAAATTTCATAATATTTATTATTATAATCAATTCTGAAACCTTTCTATAATGAACTTTGTATATAACAAACATGAACTTTTTATAATAGTTCAGTATAAAAAATATTATGGATTCTTAAGGAAACATAGTAATTTTTTATAACAAACTTTTTTTTCTTTCTATGATCTTTAGTCCATTATAAAAAGTGTTGACTATATATGATTTTTTAAGTGCTTATAACTTACTAAGATCTCTTTTTCTATAAATATTTGATGTGCAAGAGCTAATAGATTCTCAAATACTTTGAATCCATATTCATTGCAAATAATGTATAATCTACTCAAATTGTCATGATATCAAATATGGCTATTATTGGCTAGTCAGGTCATAAAAGAGGTTTATAGCATTTCATTCAGATATGTTTCATTAAATTTTGTCTATAGAGCTTCTTTTTGATCTTGCATATATAAAATAGGAATACCAGTTTTGGCATCAACTTGGTAAGAACTTTGCACAATGTTATTTTTTTTTAAAAAAATGCTAAAAACTGTATTTCTTTCACTTCATCCATTCTTTGAACAGATTTTTTTGGACATTCAACTTGCAGAGCACCAGGTCTGTATAATCAAGAATATTTACGTGCTAGTTCTATTGTATTTGAACTAATCTAATCATAACAATTATAGTATTAAGATTTGAGAAAATTTTATTTTAGTTGAAATAGCTAATATATTTATTTCAAAAAAGTAAACAATCAATTTTATTTTTAAATAAGTTCAAATAATGCTTTTTATTATTAAACAAAAAGGTTTGAACTTTATGAAATTATATATTTAGTTCTAAAATATAATTTTTTTCTAAATTGCAAAAGTTATTATTATAATAAGAAATTAAGAAACGAATATGATAAATTCAGATATGTATCAAATATTTACAAATTGTTATTTTTATTTCAATTTGAAACTATTAGTTATTTACTAACTACTTTAGAATTTTCAATAGCTAATAGCTATATACGTTGACTAAACTTTCTTCTTATTTATTTATTTATTTATTTTTTCTTCAGTCATTATTATTTTTATTTTTATTATCTATTTATTTTTATTTCTTTTTTCTCCATTATTTGATTTTTTGACAAATAAACTAAGTCAGAAAATAATGTTTTGTCTGGATTTTTATGTAGTAAGAAATTTTGTTAGTAATCTTATTTTAGTTTTAAACCAACCTGAAGTTTTTTCTAAGTTGTTTATAAGTAAATTGATCTGCTATAATGGATAAAATTCATGTTTTTCTATTTTGACCATGTTTATTAACTATCAAAGCATTTTGAAAACTATTTCAGAATATGCTTTCTTCTAAATCTTCTGAGTTTTCTGCATTTTCTGAGCTTTCTGAATCTCTAGATTTCAATTGTAAGTACCTAAGTTCATATAACATTTTCAAATTAGCTTTGTCAGTAGTTGGATCTTTTAATCAACTCCAAAATTCTTCTTTATATTCAAATTTGGGATATAGTATTATATTAGTACATCCATATGAAGATAACATATTTCTTCAAGCTCAAAATTCATTCTTATTCAATTCATAAGTAGATGGGTATATTATAGAAAGTGCATAATTAAACTCAATTATTGTATTTTCTTGACTTATTCAAGTATTAAACAAATTTTGCCAGGTTTCTAATAGATTAGTTGCTATTTTTTGACATTTTATTTGTTGTTCAAATATATTTTCCATTATATAAGAATCATTCTAGTTTTTTGAAGTGCAAGTTATATAAGAATTAGCTAAATTTGTTTGAAATATATGTTGTACACTAGGGTGATTAAAACTATAAAGCGATTCACTATCAAGATATATTGCAATTCCAGCTTGAGCTTATACATTATTAGCTGACTGATCCTCATAATACCATAATATTTGTTTGCCTTTATAGAAATCTAAAGTAAAGACATTATGGTTTATTTTTTGTAAAGCGAGAGTTTTTTGGCTCTTTTTTGTTAACACTGATGATATAAATTTTTGATCTTTGATTTTTGATACCACTATAATATGTTTTTCTATATTTAAAAAAATAGACCTAAATACTATTCCGGCTAATAATTTTTTGACTACTTTTTCATCATTAAACCCGAGAATTACAGGTCCTGAATATACTGTTTTCTTTCCAAAAATAATATGATATACATTATTAACAGTCTGGAAAGGCGTTAAACAAACCTTACTTGTTTCATTACCACTAATACAAATAAAGCCAGGTTGCAATTTATTTTCTTCACCTTGAACTACTTTTATAAAAAATTGTTGTTAGTTAAGTACAATATTAATGTGCATATGAAGTCAATATAGAACAGAAACAGAAACATTGTTATTAGATGATCTGGATGATCACTAATCACAAGCATAGGGCCATAATGTAGTTTTGGACATATTTTGCTTTCCGCAAGTAAACTAACACTTTTATAAGTCATATTACTCATAGTTTATTATACATATAAGAATCAGTTTTGGCATTTACAATTATGAATTTTATTTTAATTAAATGCATGTTGCAATTTCTTATGTGATGTTGATTATTTTACCTTATTAGGTAATGAATTAGCAATCAAATACTTCTCTAATTAATTTTGACATAAAGTTTCATATTTAGAATTCTCTAAAGCAATAAATTTTCTATATTAAGAATTCTTTTGCACCTACATATGTATATATAATTTGCAGATAAGTAGCAGATTTGGTAATTTTCTTTACTTAGCCATTATCTGCTGAAGACTAATTTTAGTAATATCAAGAAAATCTAAACTTTGCCTAAATTAGCTATTTATTTAAATTTTTTTACTTTATTTAGATTATTCCTTCAATGCCAACTGAATCAATATAAAGAACATAATTGTGTAATTTAAACTATTTTGTAGAAGAAATTAGAAATGGCGTGAGGAATCATAAATAGAATATATATATCAATTACCATTATTGAATTACTTTTTAAAAGCTAACAGGTCAAAGTGAAAAACATAATCGTAGTTAAAATGATGCAAGCTAGAAAATTGTGTGATCATTGAAGATATAGAATTGCTTTTATAGATTATGCTCTTAAAACCAATGAGTAAACATGAGAAACATAATTTGAAAGGGCATATACTTTATTAGACTATATATCCAATAGTCAATTGATAATATGGGAGGAGTACAAGTTAGAAGTATTGTAAAAGAGAATCTATAGTAAAATCAAAGTGATCTGAGGGATTATAAAAAAAAAGTCAGGTAAAATATAAGATTTAAATAGTTGTATGAATGAATTGCATATGGGCAGTGTAATTTAGAACAGTAGTCCAGGAAATTATAAGAGTAAAATCATAAAATTTAGATTGTTAATAAAGTAAATCTTATAAAATTGAATAGGTGCAAGAATATATTTAAGCTGTGTTTTTTGCTTTTTAACAAAATCTTCAGAATTTGCTTTTTATAAAGAATTTTATTTGAATTGAATTTCGTTCTAATAAATTATACTTAAAATTGTTTAAATTTTTGTGATTGAAAGTTTTATGTATTTGTAATCATAAAATCTTTGGAAATTTCATATAATAGACTTCCAAGTCAATTTTCACATCATATTTAATAAATCAAATTTCTAATACAATATTTATTTTCTAAATTTTATTATAAAATATGTGTTTATAAATATATGCTTAAGAATAGATTCTTAAGATTCTAGCTCAAGTCTTCAAAGAAATATATATACTGATGAAAGCAACAGTGAAAATAATAATAATACATTCTTTATTACAAATATGACAACTAGTACTAAGAAAAAAAGAAACAAAAGTAAAACAAGCTTTGTGTAGAAATACTTCGATATAATTGGAGATAAAAACATTTGTAAAGTTATAGTAAAAAAAAAAGGTAAAGACAAAAAATGTGGAAGTGAATATATTTATAACGGTTCAATATCGAATATAATTGCTCATTTAAGATCATTGTATAATATTGTGGATAGCAAAAACTAAAATCTGAAATACAAATACCAAAAGGTTGACAAACTACATTATCAGCCCTGATTCGACTTAATATTCTATATAAAGATGATAAACTAAAAGAAATAAATAGAGCAGTTATTGAATAGATACTTCTTGATAATGAACCATTATTGGTACCAAGAAAAAAAGGATTTTGCCGAATAATGGTAAAATTGATCTAAAGTTTTGTCTACCTTCTGATAGAGTAGTAAAAAATGAAATAGCATTATACTATTTAAAAAATATTAAGATTTTTCAGCATGAAATATTATCAACTTGCAAGACAGCTATAATAACATCTGACTTATGGACTTCATGCAATAAACAAGGCTATATTGGAGTTACTTGTCACTAGGTAACTTCTGACTGATCATTGTATAGTATATTATTGTGCTGTGAAAAAATGCTATACCTGCATACTGCAGAATCTATATATCATTTTTTTTCAAAAAAATGCTTAGAATTCAATTTAGAAAATAAAATTACATGCACCATTACTGATAATGGTGCTGATATAGCAAAAGCTATTCGATTACAGAATAATATTACCTGGCTGCCATATGCTGTGCATACTTTGTAGCTAATAGTTAATTACACCCTACAAAAATTTGCTCACAAACAAAAAAATAAGAAAATTGGTACATTTTTTTGATTCATCAAAACAACAAGAAAGATTAAAAAAGGCTCAAATAAAGGTAATGGATAGAGATAATTTATCTTTGCCTAGTTTGGTAAATACTGAATTTTATTTTGAGAAGGAAGAAGCTGGCGAAGTTAACAATGGAGATACAGATTTAGAGCTATCAAATATAAATTCTACTTCTAAACCACTTTATCTAATTAAGAATTGTCCAACATGATAGAAATTCTACATATCGTTCTTGGGAAAGATTATTAAAATTAAAAAATGTAATAATCTGGTTAGAGGCTAATTTAAAAATTTCACAGAGTCCGGATGATAAAAAAGATGGACAAGCTTTAAATGATGCTTATTTGATAAAAATGAATGGAAACTAGTTGAAGAATTAGTTAAAATTTTTGAACTATTTGCAATAGCAACTGAAGCATTCAGTGCTGAAAAATATTCTATATTATCGGTTGTATATCCTATAATCAAAGTTCTAAAGTCTAAATTTAAAAAAAATCTAAATTTAACTCTAAATGAAGACGATTTTGATGAAGAATACTGTAATTAATATAATAAATTATTATTTTATATTCGCTACTACATTACTATAAAATATTATTATTTACCTTTTATAATCAAATATAGGTAGTAATAGTAGCAATAGTAAAAGTGAAGAGGTTCAGGGGTAAAAACTTGTGACGTTCAATTAATAATTGCTTAAGTTAAACAAACAATTTACAATTCACTTTGAAAATATTAGGGTGAACCAAGATATGCTAGTCTTTTAGCAACTCTACTAGACCCAAGGCTCAAAAAAATGCATGCTTTGTCTAATTATTTTAAAAATGAAGCAATTAGTGCATACTGTAAAAAACTTAATAATATTATTATCGATGTAACACCTGTATAATCCACCACTTCTTCTGGTATAACTTTAGCAAATCGTTATTTTGCATCAATATTTGATGATAAGGATGATGATAATCTATTGAACAATAATGAATTAGACAAATATTTGAATACTGATAAAGTACCTATTGCCCCACCAGGAGCTCAACCTTTTATATAGTAGTAAATCGAATGCATAAAGATACAAATGTTTTAATATATCTAAAAATTTTTAAATTTTTATATAATATTAATTAAATTACTATTTCTTTTTAGAAATAATATTTGAGAAACAATTTCTGGATTGAGACAAGATTGCTTAAGTGTTACTTGATTTCCTGCATTAGAGAATAAGCGCTTATTTAGAACGGAGGTAGCTGGAATGGATAAGTATTTTTTTGCTAACTTACTTAATTTTGGAAAGATCTTTTCTTATTCTTTCCACTATACCAAAGGTTGAGCTCCTGGTGGGGCAATAGGTACTTTATCAGTATTCAAATATTTGTCTAATTCATTATTGTTCAATAGATTATCATCATCCTTATCATCAAATATTGATGCAAAATAACGATTTGCTAAAGTTATACCAGAAGAAGTGGTGGATTATACAGGTGTTACATCGATAATAATATTATTAAGTTTTTTACAGTATGCACTAATTGCTTCATTTTTAAAATAATTAGACAAAGCATGCATTTTTTTGAGCCTTGGGTCTAGTAGAGTTGCTAAAAGACTAGCATATCTTGGTTCACCCTAATATTTTCAAAGTGAATTGTAAATTGTTTGTTTAACTTAAGCAATTATTAATTGAACGTCACAAGTTTTTACCCCTGAACCTCTTCACTTTTACTATTGCTACTATTACTACCTATATTTGATTATAAAAGGTAAATAATAATATTTTATAGTAATGTAGTAGCGAATATAAAATAATAATTTATTATATTAATTACAGTATTCTTCATCAAAATCGTCTTCATTTAGAGTTAAATTTAGATTTTTTTTAAATTTAGACTTTAGAACTTTGATTATAGGATATACAACCGATAATATAGAATATTTTTCAGCACTGAATGCTTCAGTTGCTATTGCAAATAGTTCAAAAATTTTAACTAATTCTTCAACTAGTTTCCATTCATTTTTATCAAATAAGCATCATTTAAAGCTTGTCCATCTTTTTTATCATCCGGACTCTGTGAAATTTTTAAATTAGCCTCTAACCAGATTATTACATTTTTTAATTTTAATAATCTTTCCCAAGAACGATATGTAGAATTTCTATCATGTTGGACAATTCTTAATTAGATAAAGTGGTTTAGAAGTAGAATTTATATTTGATAGCTCTAAATCTGTATCTCCATTGTTAACTTCGCCAGCTTCTTCCTTCTCAAAATAAAATTCAGTATTTACCAAACTAGGCAAAGATAAATTATCTCTATCCATTACCTTTATTTGAGCCTTTTTTAATCTTTCTTGTTGTTTTGATGAATCAAAAAAATGTACCAATTTTCTTATTTTTTTGTTTGTGAGCAAATTTTTGTAGGGTGTAATTAACTATTAGCTACAAAGTATGCACAGCATATGGCAGCCAGGTAATATTATTCTGTAATCGAATAGCTTTTGCTATATCAGCACCATTATCAGTAATGGTGCATGTAATTTTATTTTCTAAATTGAATTCTAAGCATTTTTTTGAAAAAAAATGATATATAGATTCTGCAGTATGCAGGTATAGCATTTTTTCACAGCACAATAATATACTATACAATGATCAGTCAGAAGTTACCTAGTGACAAGTAACTCCAATATAGCCTTGTTTATTGCATGAAGTCCATAAGTCAGATGTTATTATAGCTGTCTTGCAAGTTGATAATATTTCATGCTGAAAAATCTTAATATTTTTTAAATAGTATAATGCTATTTCATTTTTTACTACTCTATCAGAAGGTAGACAAAACTTTAGATCAATTTTACCATTATTCGGCAAAATCCTTTTTTTCTTGGTACCAATAATGGTTCATTATCAAGAAGTATCTATTCAATAACTGCTCTATTTATTTCTTTTAGTTTATCATCTTTATATAGAATATTAAGTCGAATCAGGGCTGATAATGTAGTTTGTCAACCTTTTGGTATTTGTATTTCAGATTTTAGTTTTTGCTATCCACAATATTATACAATGATCTTAAATGAGCAATTATATTCGATATTGAACCGTTATAAATATATTCACTTCCACATTTTTTGTCTTTACCTTTTTTTTTTACTATAACTTTACAAATGTTTTTATCTCCAATTATATCGAAGTATTTCTACACAAAGCTTGTTTTACTTTTGTTTCTTTTTTTCTTAGTACTAGTTGTCATATTTGTAATAAAGAATGTATTATTATTATTTTCACTGTTGCTTTCATCAGTATATATATTTCTTTGAAGACTTGAGCTAGAATCTTAAGAATCTATTCTTAAGCATATATTTATAAACACATATTTTATAATAAAATTTAGAAAATAAATATTGTATTAGAAATTTGATTTATTAAATATGATGTGAAAATTGACTTGGAAGTCTATTATATGAAATTTCCAAAGATTTTATGATTACAAATACATAAAACTTTCAATCACAAAAATTTAAACAATTTTAAGTATAATTTATTAGAACGAAATTCAATTCAAATAAAATTCTTTATAAAAAGCAAATTCTGAAGATTTTGTTAAAAAGCAAAAAACACAGCTTAAATATATTCTTGCACCTATTCAATTTTATAAGATTTACTTTATTAACAATCTAAATTTTATGATTTTACTCTTATAATTTCCTGGACTACTGTTCTAAATTACACTGCCCATATGCAATTCATTCATACAACTATTTAAATCTTATATTTTACCTGACTTTTTTTTTATAATCCCTCAGATCACTTTGATTTTACTATAGATTCTCTTTTACAATACTTCTAACTTGTACTCCTCCCATATTATCAATTGACTATTGGATATATAGTCTAATAAAGTATATGCCCTTTCAAATTATGTTTCTCATGTTTACTCATTGGTTTTAAGAGCATAATCTATAAAAGCAATTCTATATCTTCAATGATCACACAATTTTCTAGCTTGCATCATTTTAACTACGATTATGTTTTTCACTTTGACCTGTTAGCTTTTAAAAAGTAATTCAATAATGGTAATTGATATATATATTCTATTTATGATTCCTCACGCCATTTCTAATTTCTTCTACAAAATAGTTTAAATTACACAATTATGTTCTTTATATTGATTCAGTTGGCATTGAAGGAATAATCTAAATAAAGTAAAAAAATTTAAATAAATAGCTAATTTAGGCAAAGTTTAGATTTTCTTGATATTACTAAAATTAGTCTTCAGCAGATAATGGCTAAGTAAAGAAAATTACCAAATCTGCTACTTATCTGCAAATTATATATACATATGTAGGTGCAAAAGAATTCTTAATATAGAAAATTTATTGCTTTAGAGAATTCTAAATATGAAACTTTATGTCAAAATTAATTAGAGAAGTATTTGATTGCTAATTCATTACCTAATAAGGTAAAATAATCAACATCACATAAGAAATTGCAACATGCATTTAATTAAAATAAAATTCATAATTGTAAATGCCAAAACTGATTCTTATATGTATAATAAACTATGAGTAATATGACTTATAAAAGTGTTAGTTTACTTGCGGAAAGCAAAATATGTCCAAAACTACATTATGGCCCTATGCTTGTGATTAGTGATCATCCAGATCATCTAATAACAATGTTTCTGTTTCTGTTCTATATTGACTTCATATGCACATTAATATTGTACTTAACTAACAACAATTTTTTATAAAAGTAGTTCAAGGTGAAGAAAATAAATTGCAACCTGGCTTTATTTGTATTAGTGGTAATGAAACAAGTAAGGTTTGTTTAACGCCTTTCCAGACTGTTAATAATGTATATCATATTATTTTTGGAAAGAAAACAGTATATTCAGGACCTGTAATTCTCGGGTTTAATGATGAAAAAGTAGTCAAAAAATTATTAGCCGGAATAGTATTTAGGTCTATTTTTTTAAATATAGAAAAACATATTATAGTGGTATCAAAAATCAAAGATCAAAAATTTATATCATCAGTGTTAACAAAAAAGAGCCAAAAAACTCTCGCTTTACAAAAAATAAACCATAATGTCTTTACTTTAGATTTCTATAAAGGCAAACAAATATTATGGTATTATGAGGATCAGTCAGCTAATAATGTATAAGCTCAAGCTGGAATTGCAATATATCTTGATAGTGAATCGCTTTATAGTTTTAATCACCCTAGTGTACAACATATATTTCAAACAAATTTAGCTAATTCTTATATAACTTGCACTTCAAAAAACTAGAATGATTCTTATATAATGGAAAATATATTTGAACAACAAATAAAATGTCAAAAAATAGCAACTAATCTATTAGAAACCTGGCAAAATTTGTTTAATACTTGAATAAGTCAAGAAAATACAATAATTGAGTTTAATTATGCACTTTCTATAATATACCCATCTACTTATGAATTGAATAAGAATGAATTTTGAGCTTGAAGAAATATGTTATCTTCATATGGATGTACTAATATAATACTATATCCCAAATTTGAATATAAAGAAGAATTTTGGAGTTGATTAAAAGATCCAACTACTGACAAAGCTAATTTGAAAATGTTATATGAACTTAGGTACTTACAATTGAAATCTAGAGATTCAGAAAGCTCAGAAAATGCAGAAAACTCAGAAGATTTAGAAGAAAGCATATTCTGAAATAGTTTTCAAAATGCTTTGATAGTTAATAAACATGGTCAAAATAGAAAAACATGAATTTTATCCATTATAGCAGATCAATTTACTTATAAACAACTTAGAAAAAACTTCAGGTTGGTTTAAAACTAAAATAAGATTACTAACAAAATTTCTTACTACATAAAAATCCAGACAAAACATTATTTTCTGACTTAGTTTATTTGTCAAAAAATCAAATAATGGAGAAAAAAGAAATAAAAATAAATAGATAATAAAAATAAAAATAATAATGACTGAAGAAAAAATAAATAAATAAATAAATAAGAAGAAAGTTTAGTCAACGTATATAGCTATTAGCTATTGAAAATTCTAAAGTAGTTAGTAAATAACTAATAGTTTCAAATTGAAATAAAAATAACAATTTGTAAATATTTGATACATATCTGAATTTATCATATTCGTTTCTTAATTTCTTATTATAATAATAACTTTTGCAATTTAGAAAAAAATTATATTTTAGAACTAAATATATAATTTCATAAAGTTCAAACCTTTTTGTTTAATAATAAAAAGCATTATTTGAACTTATTTAAAAATAAAATTGATTGTTTACTTTTTTGAAATAAATATATTAGCTATTTCAACTAAAATAAAATTTTCTCAAATCTTAATACTATAATTGTTATGATTAGATTAGTTCAAATACAATAGAACTAGCACGTAAATATTCTTGATTATACAGACCTGGTGCTCTGCAAGTTGAATGTCCAAAAAAATCTGTTCAAAGAATGGATGAAGTGAAAGAAATACAGTTTTTAGCATTTTTTTAAAAAAAAATAACATTGTGCAAAGTTCTTACCAAGTTGATGCCAAAACTGGTATTCCTATTTTATATATGCAAGATCAAAAAGAAGCTCTATAGACAAAATTTAATGAAACATATCTGAATGAAATGCTATAAACCTCTTTTATGACCTGACTAGCCAATAATAGCCATATTTGATATCATGACAATTTGAGTAGATTATACATTATTTGCAATGAATATGGATTCAAAGTATTTGAGAATCTATTAGCTCTTGCACATCAAATATTTATAGAAAAAGAGATCTTAGTAAGTTATAAGCACTTAAAAAATCATATATAGTCAACACTTTTTATAATGGACTAAAGATCATAGAAAGAAAAAAAAGTTTGTTATAAAAAATTACTATGTTTCCTTAAGAATCCATAATATTTTTTATACTGAACTATTATAAAAAGTTCATGTTTGTTATATACAAAGTTCATTATAGAAAGGTTTCAGAATTGATTATAATAATAAATATTATGAAATTTGTTCTGTTTAGAACAAATAATTATCTATAATAAGTTGTATAATTGTATATACAATCAACCTTTCCTATCCCTTAAACTGTAGGCTCTTCCAGGCAAATTTGCCTGGAAAATTATCATAAATATTGTTATGATCTACTTTTTT
>CAJVPZ010002762.1:0-11935 GCA_910592135.1 Racocetra fulgida | reverse complement strand
AAAAAATTTGATAAATATATATAGGGCTCCGGGCTATTTCGGAAAATTTTTATATAGTCACGGAACAATTCGGAAAATTTTTTTTTCGAAAAAAAAATTTTTGAAAATTTTACTATGTAAACCACAAATCCCCCCCCCTTCTCCGGAGGGGAGAGGGGGGTAATGTAAAACACAGAATCCAGTTGGTCTCGCCTTAATAAGAGAAAGACATTGTATTGTATTAGTAATCCAACCTTATATATTTAAATTGATCCTGATTAAATTGGTAATCAATGTTATTGTACCTGATTTGTGTACCAGTGATACTGTGATCTCGTATCACCATCCCGATTGGTCAATTTCGATCACAAGACCCAGCTGCAGCACCTGCTAATGAAGAAGTCAAGTATTAGTAAAGCAGTAAGAACAAATGACTAAATCACTGAATGATAGTAAAAGAGACTTATCTAAATATGACACTATTGCTGGTAACCCATTTAACCCTGGTTACTTGGACCAAGTCTTTCCACACCTCGATCGTTGCCTTACCAATACTAGGGTTTGGTTTATAGTAGTAGTGTTATAGTTAAAACAGTCTTGTAGTATTAGTATATATAGTGAGTTGTCATAGTTGGCCAGCAAGTTTTCCGACGCAACTTACAAATTCACACTTTTACAACGTACAGTATCCTCCAAAAGTTTATCACGGTTACACAAAACTTAACATATAAATTTAGCAATATATTATTATTACGCAAATAATAATATGCAATAACTTAGCAATACGATTTGGCATATTAAGCATATTCTATTCCTCTACGTAAATGTGCTGTTTTCAACGCTCTATATGTTCCTGTTTTTTGTTTTCGTTGCTGAACATTATCTTCCAGATATTTTCACAATATTATACATTTGAATAAATCAAGTTTTTGTGTAACCGTGATAAACTTTTGGAGGATACTGTAAGTACGTACGTACGTATATACCTGTCTACGTAAATAATAAACGTTATGCCAAAATCAATAACTTATCGAATGGGCCAAATAATCATTCGGCCAATTTTTTACAAGATGTTCCAAAATTTATGAGAACAGCTGTAATTAATTTTGCATGGCTTAACTAAATTGGAACAGTTTTTTTTAAACACGTGCTGTAAATGAATAAAAAAGCACGGGTTGTTGCATAAGACCCGTGCAATAAATTATGCAGATACGTATACGAATCAATTTATGATTAAGTTTGTGATTTCAGTATATTAATATACTTTGTTAAGGTGGCTTGGGTCGGTTGTCCAAAATTGGTCTTGGTCATACATGCTATATATACCAGATATACCAGATATCGATATGCTATATATGCCATATATAGCAGATATACTATATATGCCAGATCTGGTAGATATAGTAGATCGAATAGGTAGAGTATATTGACCCTATGTGCTAGATAGAATAGAAATGTCAGAAAGCATTTGGTAGTAGCAAAACATGTATATAAAGAGTCCAACACATCTTGAAGAAAGGGGGACATGACACTATGGAGTTCAATATCTTTCGCTCGATTCTACTAATTCCCGATAAGTAAAATCTGTCTTTATAATAGGCATTAGTGACCAAGTCCCATGATTCTGTATAACGAGATTCATGACATAATTCAACGCTCTAATTCAACACTATTACTAAGAACCCAATTCACCCTGGTTACTCGGACCAAGTCTTTCCACGTCTCAATCGTTGCCTTATCACTATTAGAGTTTGGTTGCACTAGTTGTAGTGTTCTGGTTAGAGTAGTTTTAGTTAGTTTTAGTAGTGTATAGCTGTATTGTCTAGGCCCAGTGCATTATTCGCACTTTCACAACGTACGTTAAAGTTGATCTTGTATCATCTTTAATACTTGTTCTACAAATCGTATATCAACACACACGAGGTTTCAGAATTAAATAATGTATTTCGGAAATAAGCAGGAATTTAAAAAATCTTATTTGAATTGAAATCGGAAAATGAAATGGGAGTGTTTAGAGACTCACATTTAACGAAATAAATTAACTTTTCAACGACAAAAATCATTATTTCAAATTTATTAGAAAATAAAATAAGTTGATAAATTGCTCTTTTGAAAATAAATACGTTACCGGGTGTTTAGTGCAGCGCTATATGATTGATCTAATTTATTGTCACGGATGATCGTGAAATCGGATGATGGTGAAATTTGAATCTATTTTATGTACGATTTTTAAAACTTTTTGGGCGGCTTTTTTTACAGTTAAGTTAGGATTTAGAGGTAGTTATTAGTAAAAGAGTATAGGTGGATTTTGGTAGGGCTTACATCTTAAAATCGAGACTCAAAATTTCAACATCATCCGATTTCATGATCATACGCGACATTTATTATAGCAATTTTATAATAAAAATAGTGTATTTTTTAATGTTCTACCTCTTTCTAATAAAGCCAATTCAATTCTGTAACTTGTAAATCGTGTATAATATTGCAATTTTAAAACTATATTGTCATATTTAATACTAATATGTAATTTTTCGACGGTATCTATAACTTGTGTATTTTAAAATGTTCTATAAAGCAAATTCAGCTCTGTAACTTGTAAGTGGTATATAAATATTGCGATTTTAAACTATTGCCATATTTAATATTAATGTGTAATATTTTGTAAGTCTCTATAATAGAGATTTTACTCGGGTAAACATGTTTATTATATGCGATAATAAATTACCCAGATAACAGGACAATTTAATTATACCCGGATAGAAATTTTCTTGACGGGTATTATTACCTGGGTTATCCGGGTAATTATTATATATTTTCGGGTAATCGTATAGTAACAACTTCTACCCGGGTCCAAATAACGAAAATATTCGGAAATTTTTTTTGCAGGGTTAGTGGGCCGATCATATAGCGCTGCGCAAATCATTTGGTATCTAACGTCCCAATATAGGGATTGTGATTATGTTTAGTCGACTAATTAGTCGACTAAACATCGTAGTTTATTATACAGATTTTTTAGTCGACTAAACCGATTCCAATTCCTATCCCAATACAGTACGTTATCTATTTTTGTCAAAATTTAACTCCGAACGTTAATTCTGAAACCCCTCCCTATAAATTTTTGTGTTAGATATCTAACAAAGTGCCATTCTGTATTTGAAATAAGCAAAAATTGACGTTTTTTGTACTAGGAATTGGAACCGCCTAAAATTTTTTTTATCCGTGTTACCGCTTAATTCAACTGGCATTAGAATAATTTCGCCCACCGCCAACATAATTCTGCCCGGAACTATAAATCAATTTTTAAACACTAAAAGATTCCAATCCCTATTTCGTACATCTAACACAAATATTATACAAATTTTACACAATAATATTTTTATAGGGTTCATTGAATTATTATACCGAAATTTCAAACTTACCGAATCGGTCAAAGAACCTTTTGGCTAATTTTTATTGGTGTTTTAGAAATGATAATAACTATAAGTTAAACAGATTTCACTTATTATTCGTTAATAATATCCCGAATTGCCATCACGCATCGTTTACTGATTATAAATAAAGGCTCATTTGTATCATTACCCAACTCTTTCTACTATATGTTTTCTTGTTCACTCTTAGAGTTATACCAAAATTGTTACGTACTTCTTTCTCGAATTGATAGTAATAACTTAATTCTATATAAACGTTACTTTATTAAAGTCTACCGATAAAAAGCAATTTATTTATATAGAATATCATCATGAGAATTAATTACTTTTTATTACTATTATTTATCTCTGCATTAAAAAATCCTTCTATGATTTATGCACGAGAGCCTTTGGCAGAATTTTGGCGTGTAGATCCAAGTACCACAATTAAGAAATTTTAGTAGCAGCGGATAGAACTATACAAGCATTACTAGATGAACATGAATCAGTTTTCGGTGGATCCTTTATAGATGCAAAAGAGAATAAAGTATATATTAATGCAGTGAATTTCTCTGAAGTTAATGATATTATAACAAATTCAAATGAAATGGATCCATTTAGAGATTTATTGATATTTTTAAATGTGTGCAATTCCCTTTCTACATTAAACACCAAAAATGAGAAAATCATGAAAATAGTACGAAGCAAAAAATATTTCTTTAAAAGACACCGCAATTTATATTGATGTTCCAAGAAATGATGTAGTTGTATATTTCGGTGGGTTTGAAAATAAAGATTATGCTAAGTTTGCAAACGTCATCAAGAAATATAAGCCAATTATAGAATACCAACCTCCTCCTCCTCCAAGAATACCAGGTGGCGGAGGAAATGATAACAATAATGTACAATCTCGTGCCATAAGCGGAGTTGATAATGATGATAATGATAATGATGATAATAATGATAGTGATGATGACAATAATAGTGAGATGACAATGATAGTGATGATGACAATGATAGTGATAATGATGGTAAAGATGATAATAAAGCAGGCCCAAGTATACAACGTATATATTTAAATGGAGAAGTTGTATTACTTTCTTCTCATCAGCGTTGTACAACAGGTCTTAGGACAAGAAATGCAAGCGGTGATATTGTAGTAACCGTGTGACATTGTTTTAATCAATCCGATTATGGGAAACGTTACTATACATTTGTTAACTTTGTGCAGACTTTTATTGGTACTGCTACATATGCTCAAATTGAACCTTTCGAATATAGTTTAATCAAATCATACTCTGAAGATATCAAGCATTCACCAAATCTAATTCATTGTGAATTCGTTGAGGTTGGTCATGTATTTGCTAAAGAACTATTTGTCAAAGATTATAGAGTTTTGTATACTCATGGTGTCCATATATGTAAAGTTGGTTATGTCACAGACATTACTTGTGGAGAAGTAATAGCATTAAATGGTGTTTATATTACTAATGATTATGAAATTACAACAAATTTAATCGTTGCAAAATCCAATATTCGAGATTTTAGTATAGCAGGTGATAGCGGAAGTCCTGGATTTTCTTATATAAATGATTTGCGTTGGGTGAGTCTAAACAGTATAATTACTGGAAGAAAACCATTTATGGGTATATTTCAACCATTAAACTTAATTTTAAATAGTGCTAAAATAGATCTTGTTAAAACTGGTAACGATATATAATATAATAAATATTTTCTTTATTCATATCTAATGATATTCGTCAAATTGTTTCAAAACTTTTGTAAAATATTAATATTTTTTATTAAAATGTTACTTAAGGTATATTTCGGTTTTCATATCACCAACTGGCGCCGACCCGGATTTCAAGTTTTTTTTAAAGAAAATTTATAATAAAAAAAAGTTTTTATTTATAAATTTTATTGTCTCAAATCGGGTACCTGGTAAAAAAAAATTTCATGTATAAAATTTTTTAATAAAGCCATACAAACTTATATTATTGGTCTTCATAACACCAACTAAACTTTAGTGACCGCCGACAGATTTTAAATTTTTTTTTTAAAAAATATTTTTTTAATAAAATTCCTATTGACACCCAGCCAGAATACCTGGTAAAACGATTTTATATTCTAAAAAAGTTTTTAATAATCACGTACATACGAACAGATTTGTATTTTTACTGAGCATGAGAGGTGTTCTATCATTTCACGAAATTGAAAACATTTTATATGTCTAAACATCAGGTACGTACTGCATGACGTAATTACGCTTAAGCAAAGAATGCAGTATGATCGCTAGACTCGTATTAAGGATTCAAGAGTAGTGACAAACTATTTAGTATTGTAAAATATTACCTAATTATCCCATGGGTACTATGTAACAACCCGTGCTTTTTGACAAGGTTATTTTCATCGGTCTATATGAAAATCACATGATTCATATAGACTCATGTGAATAACCTTGTCATAAATCATCATGTTTCTGTAAGTTTGAGTCCTTTAAATTGTCGCGTGCAAGAATTTATCTAGATTTCGATCTCTTAAATTGTCGTGTGCTAGGAAGAACAATATTAGGTTTCGGTCTTTTAAATTGCCATGTGCTAGGAAAAGCATTATTAGGTTTCAGTCTTTTAAATTGTCTTGTACTAGGAAAACTTTATTTAAGTTTAGGTCCTTTAAATTGTTGTGTGCAGGGAAGGATTTATTTATTTATTTATGATTTTAAATTGTCGTGCATTGAGAAGGACTTTTAAAATTTGTATTTGCTAAAGACCTAGTCTGTCTAATTTCTTTTTTATTTATAAAATATTTTTTAATTTATTTTTATAGATCATTTATTAATTATAATTCTTTATTCTTTAAATGACTCAATGAAAGATTTAATCAGAAATTTTATTTCCAAAATTTTTTCAATTAAATAAATTGTAAAACTTGAATTATATTGTACAAATTATATCAAATAGTCAGATACACAAAAAAAAATCCACATTTTCCAAAATAATTTATAAATTCATGTTCGTTAGGCCAGACCAATTTAATTTGGTGGTTTACATTACCCCCTTCTGACTCCCCCCCTCACTATATGTGCGGAAAATTTCGATAACATTTATTATATCGCGGATCATTTCGGAAAAAATTTATAATAAACTCCCTCCAACCCACCCCCCCTTTTGTGAGAAGGATGTAATGTAAACCACCGAATTAAATTGGTCTGGCCTTATGTTCAGGGTTCATTATAAAGAAGTTCGTTATTATAAGCTTTGACTGTAATTGGATTTATATGCAAATCTGTATTCATGAACTAAATTAGCACAGATAAATAATTCGAACGAGGCTATAAAATATTAGAGTTCTAAAATATACTCACAAGTTAGATAATGAAATAAACCAGTAAAAGTGCGCAAAATTCAGCCAGTCAAATCATATGGCAAATAACGGTAAGGCAAAAATAGTTAGTAAATCGCGATAGCAGTTTACTAGTATTTTGAAACAATAGTACCGTAGTTATGAGTACTTCGTGCTTGAATAACCGATTTATCCGGCATTTATATTTATCGAATTTGTTTTCCAACTGTTATCCGGCATTTGAATTTTATAATTTTTATATACGTGATAATGTGTGTAATTCACGTGCATAAAAATTATAAAATTCAAATGCCGGATAACAGTTGGAATGCAAAATTCGATAAATGGTTATTTACATCAGAGCTTAAGAGTTTTATAAATGAGGAGATTCTTATAATGGAAAATTATCTGTTCGGTAGATTAGATTTTTACTTATTACAATCTGGGAATTATACCCGATCATAATGCGTAAATTATTATAAGTTACGGTAAATATACCATACCCATTACAACTATAGAAAGTTGTGTAGCCTTATGTCTGAATCTTTATGTTTGACACATTTTGATACTTTCTTATTAAAATCTTACAATCTATTTCCCATTCCTAATTTCGCGCAACAACGTTGCGCAGCTATCTAGTTTCATAAATAACTTATTTTGAAAATAAGTGGGAGTTTAAAAGGTGTTACTTCTATTTTTAAAATTCCGTCTAAGTGAAATAAATAGATGAATGCGTTAATAAAATTAGCATTGTTTTGATAAATATCTGCCAGTAAACGATTAAGTAAATAAGTTTATATGTTAAAAAAATAGGATTTTATGGATAACTAATTTTGATGTAAATGCGTCATTTAATTTATCTGAAATCGGATACAAAACCAGTGAGGGGTTTCAGAATTAACGTGAGGAAATCTAACTTTGACAGAAATAGATAACGTGTTTATTTTCAAATGAGTGATGTGTCGATTTTATTTCATTTTTCGATGAATTTGTAATAATGATTTTTGTCGTAGAAAAGTTTATTTATTTCGTTAAATGGGAGTTTCTAAACACTCCCATTTCATTTTCCGATTTCAAAATTTTGATATACAATTAAGATTTTTTAAGCTCCTACTTATTTTCGAAATACGCTATTTTTTTTTAATTCTGAAACCCTCAAGTATTTTTTGTTAATTTATTTCGCCTTAATGGTTGTCTATTTCATTTTCTGATTTCAAAAATTTTGATGCACAAATTTTTTAAACTCCCACTTATTTCCGAAATACGTTATTACAAATTTATTGGAAAATGAAATAAAGTCGATACATTGCTCATTTGAAAATAAATACGTTATCTATTTCTGACTGAATTAGATTCCCGCACGTTAATTCTCGTTAATTCTGAAACCCTTAATGTAAACAGTTTATCTCTTTATAATGATCCTTTTTATAATGAATCACTCTATAACAGATAATGAACTTTTAAAATATTTATTAAAGCCCGTATTATTGATATTAAATTACTTCAATATGTAACTTTGAAAATTTTTGCTATAAGAACTGTCTCTTCATTATAAGTTATCTATGTCCGATATTGTTTTTTCATTCGTTTGTTATTCATATTTCGACAAATACAAAGGTGGTTTTATGTGTAGAAATACAAGAAAACACGATAAATAAACAATTCACACATATTATAGTGAAGTTAATAGGCTGGGAAAAAAATCTTCAATACAGTTTATATTGAGAAAATATTAGATATACTTTAATGACCCCGTATCAAGAGTTCACTATAACAAGGATGAGCTGTATTTGACATACCGGTTCTTTCCATTATTTAACCCGTGATTATATGTTAGAATTATTTATTTGTGTTAATTTGGTTCATGAATGCATGCAGATTCGTTTATAAATCCAAACACAGCAGAAGCTTACTATAGCGAGCTTCTTTAGACATAACGAACGTGAAGTTTTAAATTTATAATTTATATTATTGAGTTTTGAAAATGTATATTCGTAGTTTAATGTTGTTTGTACAATTTAATTCAGTTTAATTAATGTTTTACTGTTCACTTTAAATTTGTTCGCGATTGTTTATCTTTAGAATATGTTTAACTATTTCTGCATTTCCTCTAGTATAATGAATTAACGTGCGGAAATCTAATTTTGACAGAAATAGATAAAGTATTTATTTTCAAATGAACGATGTGTCGATTTTATTTCATTTTCTGATAAATTTGTAATAATGATTTTCGTCGTTGAAAAGTTTATTTTTCTCGTTAAATGGGAGTCTTTAAACACTCCCATTTCATTTTCCGATTTCAAAATTTTGATATACAAATAAGATTTTTTAAGCTCCTACTTATTTTCTAAATACGCTATTTTTTTTTATCTGAAACCCCTTAATAGTAGTTGTTTCGTCTCTTAGAAAACAATTAAGAAAGTTTAACCTTCCAAAAGATTTATATTCAAACAATAAAATAAAATAAAATAGAGAATTGATAAAAGCACGAAAAATAAAGTTTGAAAATTTTTGAATCCAAAATTTCCAGAGAATTGTAAGGTTGGATATCAAGCGCACCTAGTATAGTCACCAAAATCAATTACGTAATCGCCTTTTAAATTTCAATATGCGCACAAGATTAACAGAATTGTGAGGTTACGAGATTTCTCGAAGAAAGAATGTTTTTTTGTATGTATTTATTCAATTTATTAGAATTTTTAGAATTTATTTAATTATTGCCACAAATTTTAAATCAGATTACATTCAATTCGAATGTATTAATATCCAAATTAAAATTTTATTTAACTTTAAATTTGAATTTAATGCTACTAGTGTAAAGTGTTTTGTTATGTCCATTCCTAGTTTTTGGAAACTTTTTTGCTCGTTCAAAATCTTTAATGTCATCTACGATATTTTGAATAGGTTTAAAGTTCGATTCAATACTTCGAAGTCATTTTTTTGTATGGGAAGATTATTAAACTTTTCAAGACAATTAACTGCCCAAAACATAAAATTAATAATTATATTTATTTAAACAGAAATATAATAATAATAAAAATTTTTTATGCCTCATGAAGAGTTTTTCTCTACTTAAAATTTCAGATTCGTGTTCATTATCTTCAGTATTCGATTCCTCATCATCTATATTTTGCTTTCTGATCAATCGTTAAATTGACTTGTGCAAAATTAAGGCAACATTCGAATATTTTCCCATGAAATTTCTTTAGCTTTCGTAATAAAAGGATATTGAGAATTTCGTTGAGTCTAAATTATTTAATAGATTTAAAAATTTTTAGCCCATAATATAATGAAAATCCTTCCAGAAAATGATGCATCCATCTTTCCAAGAGGATTAACAAGATATTTTGCAATAAGAATTTGTTTTTAAAAAATAAGGATATATCCAACTTTGATGATCAGTTAAATACTTCTACACATTTTTAACGCTATGTGCGGTTAATTGATTCCACTTAGTTTTGAATTCTTTATGCCACAATGATAATAGCGGAGTAATTGAAACCGATGCAACTGTACTAGTACTGGCAATAATTTTTCGGTAAGGACATGACAAGCAAGATCAATACATGGCTGGTTGAATTTGTAAAAGTAATCCTTTCAGCATACCAAATACATATTGCTTTCTCCTTCAACATCCATAAGTTTTTCATAACTTCTTTTTATTTGCGAATATCTTTTAAATTTGATCCTCACATTTTAGTTTTTGCTTTCATTTACACGGCTTGTATACTCAAACATGATTTATTATTAATTTGAAATGCATTATTTGGTTTTGTAATTCGACAAGATAACCAAAGTTTTGTAAGATGCGTATATTCCATTTCAGAACATATTACAAATTTTAACATAAATTATTTATTTTCCTTAATATATTATTATTAATCAAATGTCGCTACTTGTACTGTATTAACCATTAATTTTAATGTTGGCAAATAAATTTAAGCTTCGTATGATATATATGTAACTGATATTGGTGGCGATACTACGTCAGTTGGGAAATTATGTGACTGCGCCCTCGATTGATGGTAATGCTGGGACTTTTGTTATTCGATGATGAGGAGTATAAACTTCTAATTACACTAATATTAACATTAAACACTAACGTTAAGTTCGATATGCGGATAAGTTACACGAATTTAGATTGGCTATAACTCCTGAAATTTTAAATTAGATTTTAAGCTGAATGTAGAGGTGATTTAAGATATTACGTTATCATACGTTATCTTAGTATCATTACGAAATTGTACTGCTCGCTCACAATTAATAAACATCAATGTACTTCTGCATTAGTATCAATAAACAAACTGATTATATTTTGATTAAAAAAAATTTTGTTTTTTGTATAAATTGTTTTTTTTTTACATGCGTAAGATGACGGGTTTCGGGCAAATGTACTCCTTATGAGATCAGGTTGGTTAGCCTTGCATATATTTACTAAATACGACAAGACAAGATAATACTATAATGACGAACGATTTGTAACAAAGAAGTACAACGGGCTAAAGACAAACACTTCTACTCTTATTTTGAAGGTTTTTTGGAACTCCAAGAGCTGTCCGTTATTCAAGGTAATTTTCTCTACTTATATATGCAGACTAAGATCTATACTTATTTTTCTTATTAATCTTATTCTTTTCTGTTCAACTATTCCTTTCGTACCAGTTTTGACGATCGTTCCCATTTTTACGAAAATAAAAAAAGTAGAAAAATAATAAATCTAACACTGTGCAATGTCGGATGGTAACACACCGGGAAAACTTCGACTGCTACAACATACAATACGTATAGTTGTATAGTGTGCATAACATACGTAATATACATAATACACGTAGCATTTATAAATCAGTTATGTGTAATGTTTAGCAAGGAAACAATTTTTGTTAGAGTGCAAAAGACAGTTTCATAGTCAAAATTTTGAGATAGGGATACTTTCATGATTTGTTCTAAAAATTTTTTTACAGATCTCTAATCCGAATCCAACACTATCTCTGTAAACCCAAATAACCCTGATTACTTGGACCAAGTCTTTCTACGCGCCTTACCAATATTAGGGTTTGGTTATTATAGTAATAGTGTACTAACTTATATAGTATAGTTAGTGTATTGAGTTTTGTCCTATTTCGACCTAACAACTTTTCCAATGCAGCTTCACACTTTCTCAACGTTGTTACGACCAGGGGAGAGAATTTATATCGGCTGAGCAATTT
>CAJVPZ010002761.1:0-11935 GCA_910592135.1 Racocetra fulgida | reverse complement strand
GTTTGAGTATGTAGTTGTAGGGCATAATGATAGAGCCTGGTCTGACGAGGAATAAGATCTATACACAAGTAAAGTTTGGTTATAGGTTAGCCTTGTGAGTTTTTAGTTACGGGTTAGCCAAGGTATAAAACTCCTGAATTAAATTAGTTTATAGAGTTCTGGTTACGGGTACACCAAGAAACCTAAACCCCTAAATAGAATTAGTTTATTTTTTTTATATATAGAAGTTTAGCTTAGAATTTTATAAGTTACTGGTTGATTAGCTCGGAGGATCTTGCATCTTAAGGAGAAAGGATGTGTAACATAATTCGACGATGATAAAATATGATGATCACATGATCACATGATCACTATCACGTGATAACAACAAACTAATGTCTTGCTGATTTATTTATTTATTACTTAAAAATCGCTACTTTATTATCGTTATACATAGATCGTTATACATAGTATTGGTAGGATAGTAATTAAATATAAAATGGGTTTGTAACAAGGAGAAATTATAGTTTTAGGGAGACTAGTCTAGAAAATAAATAGTTAGTATATTTGCTCTTGTAGAAATATAAAAACATCCTATAAAAAGTCTTTGTAGAGACATCGTCCACAGCCCCAAAGTCTTAACTATCTATGCCTCTTTGTCTTGAATTTCTCCTAACAAAGATCTAAACCCACCTCTATAACCGAATATTTTGGTTACAATATATTGTTATATAACTATAATTGATATATATTATTAGTAATATAAATTGATATATAGCTAATAATTGATATATATTATATAAAAAAATTGATAACAAACAACTCTGCTGATAGCAATTAATGCAAATCTTCAAAAAAAATTCATAATAACTATATTGGTATCTTTAAGCAAAAATATATACTAATATGCTTATTCCAACTACTCAAAATTCTGATGTACTTAATCTTGAAATACTTTATAATATATCTTAACTAAATATATTTCAATACTGGTTTTCTTATCACTAGCTTATTATCTATCAGTCTTTTAATAACAAATCCTTCAAGACAAATTAAGACCAACTTTTAATTAATTTAAGCATTTCTCTGTTTTAATATCAAATAGTCTTTTTTCATTTAATCAACTAACAATTCAAATAATAAAATTCTTAAAACCTTTTCTTAAAGACTTTTATTCTGGTTTAATTATCTACTTACAACAACAAATAAACTAACTTTTACAGTAAAAACAATTTTAATTCTTTATTCTAAATAATAGCCTTTTAAAAACCTAAATTTATTACTAATTTCATTCTAAATCTACACTCTTATATTATTCAATCTACAGAATTCTTATTAATTTTATTCTCGAAACTCTTAAAAAACTACTGTTATAGAATGAGTTATAGTATTAGTTTTATTATTAAGTTTATTATTAGTTATTAGTAGTTATTATTAGTTATATTATTATTATTATTATATTATTATTTTGTATTATATTATTATATTATTGGATATTACTGGTTAGTTGCATGTAGCATTAGAAATTGATAGAATAGTAACTGTTTCTACCATTCTTACTGTTCTTACCATTTTTACCATTTTTATCATTTTTACCATTTCTACTATTTCTGCCATTTCTACTATTTCTTATTATTTCTATTAGTTTAGATAGTTTAAGAAAAGATATATAAATCCTGGCTTTTCTACTTTTCTGCCAGTTAGTTTGAATCATCTTTAGATAAACTCAAATAGATACAGAAACCCTCTTTGGTTATAGGATTCTTTCTTGTAATTAAAGTTTTATATACTGTAAATAAAATATATCTTTCTTTAACTATACACTTTCCACAAACTGCCCTTAGTGAAGTAACATTCCACTTCCACACTGCTATAATCTTGCAACAGAGCTCTATAGCTGTTGCTTTGTTACTTGTGCTATATTAAGAAGGCTACAGTCTACTTGTAACACTACTATTAATATTTACTATTATTCTCTTTCAACACTCAAACTATTTAAAAATATTTAACTTTTATTTTTTTATTTTTTTTACTTTATTAAAAAATGATTTCAAATTATTATTAATTTGGCTAAACTTCATTTCTTTTTTTCTAATTAATACCAAACCATTGATCATCAAAAATTCTTTTAAGGCTTAAATTTAAACTAATATATTTATATATATTCTTTTATATTAATCAAACTAAATACAAATACTCTTATATTTCAAATTTATAATATCTCTAAATTTTATATTAAAATTACTAGCAATATATTTTTACAAAAATTCTTAACAACATATTACATTCCTTCTTTCTCTCTATTTCTATTTTTAATAGAATTTAATAAGTAGTTTTAAATTTTTTTAAACATTACAAAAAATAATTTAATATCATTAATAAACAAATAGTTTATAATTATATCAAATTCTAAATAAGAACAACAATAAATAATGAATACAAAAAATTTATTTTTAAGAAATTTAACTCTCTATTATTCTATCTATTCAAAACCACACATTACACCATATATATATATGTACAAATTCAATTAAATATACAATTCTTATATTATAACTTTTGTAATTTAACTATTTATCTTTTTAAACATTTTTTTAAATCTCACCTGCTTCTAAATTTATTTATCTAATTTTAAATAATTTTATCTTTTTATCTAATCAATTTCATACTGCTACTTTTCTACTATTTTTTCCTTCAAAGATTTTTATAACTTTACTAACTAAGCAAAACAAAAATTTATCACATTTAACTAAAAACTTATTAAATTTAATAAGTTAAAACTTTTTGAACTTTTATCATTATCATTATTTGATTTTATTTGGTCAAAAACATTAAACAAACTTTTAAACTTACCTGTAACCTTGCTTATATCAGCTTGTACTAGAAGGTTGTAGAACAATAGTATAACGTATGAGTTATATAAATTCTGAGTGAAGCAGCTAAATTAATTTAAGAGATCAGAGATATAGAAGTCTGCTTGGAAAGTTCTGAGTAGAAAGGTAGCATAGATTTTTGATAGTGCTATGTAAAGGATTATCATTTGAAGAATCAGACACCAAAGGACAAAGACCAAAAGTATAGTAAGCACTATCAACTAGGTAACCAGATAACCAAAAAAAAAAAGAATTTATTTGGAATTTCAAAAAATGCTTATTGATCCCTTCCAAACCATCTGGATTGAAAGTTTAAAGCACTGATAGTTGGTATCAAAGTACTGTTGATAGTCTATAAATTGGGTACTAGAATTTGAATAAACTTTGCAAGGGCAAGAAGTAAGTGACAGTAGCAAAGGTAAAATGCTGCAAAACTTGGCTACAATCGAAACATAAATTATTAAAAATCTAGATGATATATGTGTAAGATATGAACCACTCTAGTAGATTATCACAAGGATAAAGGACCCCTTTATATACTGTAATAGTATATGTTTGCTTTAAAGTCCTAAAGAGCTTTTATAGTAATTCCTCTTTGATAAGAATATCTGTCAATAGCACTAAGTTAATCAGAGGGTTTAATTAGATAATTCAAATAATAGTGAGTTATAGGTACAGTATTTAATATAAAATCTAGTAATAGGCAGACTACTTAAATTAGACATTTAAAAGACATAGGTATAATTAGAATATACCTTTGTTAATATAACAAAGTCAGGGCAGCCTATATAGCTGTTCTGACATTCAAACTGAAGTTAATAAAATATACCAAACCTCTAAATAGTCACTTTAATATTAAAAAAAAAAAATTCAAAAACCATCTGATCTTAAAGTAGAGCTTCAAAGTTAAAATTTCTAGTTGCTATCCCAAATAGGTTAACAAGTTTTCTGCAGTATTTTATAGTTATAGTTTTTTCACAACTATAGCTTAGTCTATATACAATCTTATACTATTCATCCCAAAGTATATACAGTATACTGTATATATGTATATATGTCTTTTCTTTTTTGATAGTAATTGTTATTATCAATCTTTTGATGAAAATATATTATTTTTTTCACTTTTTGAAGAAATTTCACAAAGGCTGAGAGTGGAGTGTGAAAGAAGATTTCAGTTTGCAGGTAGCCCTAAACTTTGCAAAAAAAAGTATTAAAAACTCACTTGTTGTTCTCCTTAGACCAACTATCTTTAACTTTATCAACAGAAGCAATATTTTTATTAAAATTTTCTATACAAAAACATCACCTTCTTGCTAGTTATCTTGTATAGTAAGGCTTTTAACTTGCATACTGAATATATAGAGAAGTCTAGTGAAGACAGACAGCCTTAACTAACTTAAAAATACTAATACAGTCTAACCTCTCTACAGCACACTCTCAGTTTCAAGAAATTCTGTGTTTATAAGAAATTGTGTTTATATAGAGGTCAAATCTCTTATGTTTTATATATGTTTGTTCTAAAAATTAGTGTGCTTATAAAGAGAGTATGACTATATAAAGAGTAACTGTATGGAGGGCAGACTGTATATAGCTTGCTATATTTTTTATAAAATAATCCTAAGTAATATATATATATTAACAAATCTAATCTATAGCAAAATAAATAGCTAGTCCAGTATTTTTATTTAGTAAATAGATTATAACTTTATTTATAAAATTTTAATACAATTAATCATTCTTTGTTTAAATAACCAAGATTTTATTATATTCTAATCTAATAATTTCTATATTTGACAGGAATAGTACACAAAAATCCAGGTCAGATATAAAAGGCTCTGGTAGGTTTAGATCACAGATAAAGCAGTCCGAGTCTAGTATTCTGAGATTAGTTAATCAGTAGGTACATGAGTGAACAACAAGGTTGTATAGTAGTGTACAGACTTATAATTTAATAAAGATACATGAGGCATAACCTCACCTTAAAAAAAAAAAAAAAAAAATTCTATATACGGTAATTCTATTTTTATCACAAGTATTTAAAATTAGTTAAAGTCAATTTACACAGATTTATTTTGATACTAGTCACCATTATTTTAGAATAATATATTTGAATAGATTTTATAATATACAGTATAAGTACTAAAAAAATACTAAAGTTTTAATTATTTTTGTAGCAGTGAGTACTGGAAGATGATTTATTGGCTAGTTGAAAAAATATTTTATACTGCTAATTGAAAAAATTTTTTTATAACAATACGACAATAAAAATTATAGCCGCAGCTCAGCTCGACTAAAAACGTCTCTGCTCAAAAATAACTAAGTTCTACTATAACAAGCATTTAGACCAGATAAGAATATCCAGATTATTTCCAACGATCTTCGTTATCTAACTCAACCATTGGTCGAAATATCTGTTAAATATGATCAGATCTACTTCATGTTTGACATTAAAAAATGGCCTTTTTGTCAGGACCTGTCAAATCCAAGCTTTACATTTCTTCTTCTTCCACTGCATCTCCAAAGTCACGACCTGTGCAAATCATTGAGGACCATCCCTTTAACCATCGCCTTGAGCTTCTATTTCCAACTCTTTTGTCACCTCAGCAAGAAAACAAATTTTTAAAAGAGACTTTTTATTATAAAGCTGATATTCCTTTGTCTTACTTTATCGAACGTTCTTTTATGCAAGATTATTTACAAAGAGGTAATTAGGTATATTCATCTTTAAAGTTTTTAAGTGTTTAAGATAGTCCATTTATCTTTCCCTACTTCATAATAGGACGTGTTGTTGCCCAAAGTTTAGGTGAAGGCATTGATGTATCAAATGTTATCGCACTTGATGGATTTGGTCATTATTTTTAGTTAATCACAACTGATGACGTTGGCATTATCGCTGAAGTATATTGTAATAAAATTCAATCTTTGTTTAAATAGGGACCCTCATTCTAAATTTAACTAAAGATACTTATGAGCAGCTTGGATTACCTGGGAAACCTGCAAAGTTTGGGCCAGATAGGCAAAGATTTGGTAACATTTCATTCCTCATTCCATAAATTTCATGCCTTATTTAATATTTTACGTATACCATTCAGTCATACAGATTAATTTACTTGAAAAGTCGATGATTCCCGGAAAGAAGGGCTTCGAACGTATTAAATGGTGTTTTAATAATACATTGAGCGATCCATTTCCATTTCTTATTTCTTATGTAGATTCTGGTAATAATTCAATGATATATGTATATGTTTGCATCATTACACTTGTTTTCTGACATATTAAAAAATAGTAACGCAAGAAACACAGAAGATAACATTTCCGCCAACATTTAATGCCAAGAAACTTACAGTTGAATTGAAATTTGAGAAGTTGAATAATATCATTTTTCCAGATATGGAAGCCATAAAAACCGCATCTAATGAAGACCAATGGAGGTCTGATATTGTAGAGATTTATGATTGGTTCGGAATGGCCTCACTTCGAGCGCAAAGGTAATTATCAGAAGGCTGCACATACTGACAATTCTTAATATGATTGATCAAAATTATTGGTAAAATATAAATAATACTATCAATTGTAAAATGCTGAGATTATTTGTGGTGGTTTATGCTGAAATAGTTTGATATTGAATCTAGGGACCCAATTTAAATATATAATACCTACTAAAATCTATTTATGTTCAATTCTAGCTCTAAATCTCAACCTAAACATAAAAAAAAACACCTGAATATTATAAATTTTCATATAAAAAATAAAGCAAAATTTCAGCGTCAGCTAATTTCAGCATCAGCTACCAAATTATTTTGATTACGCATTTTATCTTAAACGATTATATGATTTCAGGATTAGATCGCAAGATAAAGTTGATCCTTATATATCTGTTTATACACCCCCCGGTCCATGCTTGAGCGGTAACGGATCACTATTATGCTGTACTGGGTTTATTCCTTCATCAATGATTTTGTTTTTATTTAAATCTATTTTGTACGTATTAATATACTTATTTTGTAATCTCATTCAATCGTTAATTAATAACTATTTTTATTTATAAATGTCATCATAGCGATCAATTTAAATCTTCAAATATTCCTTGGGTTGCTTTAAATGTTTGGGGTTTTAAAGACTCACCAATATCATGGAAAAAGCATGAACATGGCCATTTTATGAGTGGAGAAAATCATTATAGTTTTTTATTATGGCCAGATGGTGAATATATTTTATATCAAGCACTTGGGGCTTATGATGGCTATTCGTAATAAATCAATAATATATGAAATATATAATATGATATGAGATTTTACATCATCTATATAGTTGAAACCTATAGTCAGATATAATTGCAGATCAGTTAATACATACGTAAGAATGGCAAAGTTCATAGATTTATCTAGTTTTTAATAATTAGGTTTTAATTTTGGAATTTATAGTAGGTTTATAGTTGATTTAATATAAAAAATTTTTTTTATTTACTTTCTTAAAAATATACAGTAGCTAATATAGTTAGGGTTAGAGGTATTGTATATCAAATTGTATAAAAATTTTTTTGGATAGGGTTTCAAAGATGGTTTTATTGAGGATAAAATCTTGATAATAAATAAATTTACCTTTTTATATATAAAGTAAAGATATATAATTAATTAATTAATAAATAAATATATAGTATTACTAAAATTTTAATGTTTAACTACAGCCAGACCTCTCTATAGTCACCTTCTCTATAGTTACATTTGTTATAATTATATAAATTTTTAAAACCAACTTATATAGTATATATAAAATTTAATCTTTATATAAGCACAAACTCTTTATAAGCATCAAATTCTTCAAACCAAAAATGTAATTATAGAGAGGTTTGACTGTATATTATTGATTAAATTTTTAATTAATCAATTGTAACCAATTTCAGAGTTTCATTCAAGCATAATTAATTGAAATTTTTATAATTGATTAGATTTTGATTGATTATAGAATTTTGATTAATTATAAGGTTTTAATTAATTAATTATTATTAAGTTTTATAAGTTACTCTCATTATAGTGAAGTTCTTGGGCTGTGAAAAATTTTTCACTATATTGTATTAAGAGATTTACTATATTAAGAGCTTCTTAATATAGTAAACTTAATAATAAATTATATAAATCTTTACTATATTAAAAAAAATAAATTTATACTCTTAAAGTAAATAGAAACTTCAATATATAAACAGATACAATACTTGTTTAAAACTAATATTTATTTTATAAAATATTATTTATAAATTAAAATTTTATATTATAAGCTTTTTTATATCTTAACTTTATTTAACTTTAATTTTAACTAAATATCTAAGTTTATTTTTGTTTTTATTTAATTTTATCTCTTAATCTATAGGTTTTTTTATATAAATTTGTATAAAAAATTTATTATAAAGAATTTAGTAATTTACTACTATGGCAATAGTTGTTATCCTTAAAATTATATGTAATATGAAATTAAAACAATAGATAATAATATGTAAGATTAGAGTTAGAGATAGTTTTAAAAAGTAAAGTTTTTAATCTAAAATTTTATAAGAATTTTTTTTTGGTGTTAAGATGAGGTTATGCCTTATATATCTTTATTAAATCATAAGTCTTTACACTATTATACTGTTATAGCGGTACTTTTAAAAGAAGGGTTTAAGAAGAGCAAGTGAGAAAGTTTAAGCAGAAGGATTTATTTACTTGTTTTAGAGACAATAAAGACATTACAAGGTCATTAAAATGAAGAGAATATTATAGGAATATTTAAAGAACAATATTTCAAAGAGTATTTAATAGGTTCTATTTATTATTTATTTAACTATCTAGTTATCTCACTATCTATTGTCTGTTGTCTAATTGTTTGTTGGGGTAAGGGGAAAAAGCCTTCCTTTAAATAACTGTTAGGTTGGAATACAGTAGCATACAACCATGTGGGGTATACTGGCATACACTGGTATACAACCATGTATGTTGTACTAATATATACTATTATAAAACTATGTGACAAGTAGTATATACTAGCATATACTATGTGGTAGGTGGTATACATTGGCATACACTATGGGGCAGGTGGCATACACTGGTATACACCATGTAGCAGGTAGCATATACTGGCATATAGTATACAGTGGCATACAGCACACAGTGGCATACAGCACATACTGGTATATGGCACACACTGGTATATGTTTCAATATTCTAACTATTCTAAATACAATATAAATTCTAATATAATACAAATTTAACTAGAATTATATCTAAAATATAAACTATAAATTATAAAGTATTGTTCTATGAAACTATTAGTATAACATTATAAAGTTACTTTGTAACAGCTTATTCTGCCTTTAGAAATTTGCTTCGCAAATTTAATTTCTAAAATAATCTATAGTATTACATACCAGTATCCAGAAATTAATCACATGCCAAAAATTAAGTGTTCTGCATGAAATTGTGTCACTGTTTGATTTTCCTTGTGTTTCTTCCCTTTAAAAATAGCTAATGTCCCATGAGCTTATCAGTTTACCTGTTCCTTTGTGCTAAATTTCTTTATCAAGTAATTAATTTTTCTATATTATTTTAATTTATTCTATTTTATTTGATATTATTTTGTTTCTTTGTTGATGATTTCTTTGTTCTATTTTTATCTCTGCTAATTGATAATTATTTGGTGTCTGTTAATTGTTGCATCTAGTTGTTTATTAACTTCCTTTTGGAAACAATAACAATTTTTTATTATTTATTCTCTCAGTTTTTATTTTTCATTTAACTAAAATTTTGCCTCTTTCAACTCTTAGTTTTTTAGCTTCTTTTTTTTGCTTTCTTTTCCTTGTCACTACTATATTTTAATCTTTCTGTTTCTTTTGTTAATAGTTTGTCGTTTAAAAATTTTTTTTATTGAAAAACTTTTTGCTTATTCTCTAGTTAGTTGTTTGAAGATATATACACTTTTCAGATTGTGCGCTCAGTTCTATCTAATTTAGACACTTAGAGGCTTAGCTGGTTATCTACTTTGGTGTGCTGTATATATTCGGCCCAAGTAGATATTTTCACTTTATATTTTTCTCTTTTTACTTTCGATACTCGTAGTCTCTTGTACAAGTACATCAGCAAAATATATAAACGTAATCTTATGAAAGTTATAACATCCTGAAATATTCTGCAATAATTACGATTGATGCAGAATATTTTGAAATTTTTAATTATGAAATATTACGAAATATATTATGAAATATTATGAAATATATTATGAAATATTACAAAATTTGTTACAAAATATTTTGATGAAATTCAAACTAATTCGAATTTATTCAAAATATACAAAATTTGCTACTTGACTAGACAGTATTAAAAAAACTTTTATAAAATAAATAAAATAGTAAATTACATATTTGAAAAATATAAATTAGTTCGAATTTATCAAAAATATTTTATTTTATTTTTTATTTAAAATTAATTAAATATTCAAAAATATAATAAATTAAAATATATTCATATAACATATTTTTTGATTTATTTCATTTATTTAAATTTTTTCGAATTATACTGAAATTTTAAATAAATAAATACTATAAATTTTATAGCTTAAACTATATTATTTTTTTATTTAAATTTTTAAATATTATATATAAAAAAAGCCAACTAATCTTATATTAAAAGAAATATATAAAAAATTATTGTTACCCAAAGATGAAGAATCGGAAGATATAGATTTAGAATTATATTCTTCTGGATCTTTTTCACTTTCTGTAGTTTAATCTGAATCTATTTGCACTAAATCGAAAATTTTAAAATTATTTAAAATTATTTAGCAATTACAAAATGTAATAAATTATTTTGACAAAATCAGCAAATTTTAAAAACCAAAATATTATATAAAATTTACAATTAATATATAATATTGTGAAAGATTTTAAAAAATTTGAATAGATGTAAATTTTATTAAGAAAATTTGAAAACTTTCAATAAGTAACATTATTTAGCACCTTATTCCAGTCATAATGATAGTTAAATTATTAAAATTAGCCAAATATTTGCTGAGATAGCTAATCGTAATATTCTATATATTGAAAGTTTATAAATTTTTTAATAAGATTCACACCTATTCGCACTTTTTTAAAACTTACACAATATTCTTGCAAAGTGTCAGAAAATTTGCAAAGCATCAAAGATGTAAAGAATAAATAAATTAATTAAAAGTTAAAAAAAAACGAAAAAACAAAAATATAAACAAACTAATAAAAATAAATGAAACCTCAAATCTTCATTTCTCTAAAATAAGAGTTTACATTCTTGTAAATTCAAAAATTGTGAAAGCTGAATTAATGTTCTTGCAAAATGTCAAAAAAGTCGCTAAGTACTGAAAAAGTCTGAATTAGTTTATTTAAAAGTATCAGTAAGTAAAGGTTCTGTTCTTACAAAGTACTAAAATAAAATAAATTAATAAAAAAATTTTAAAAATAAAACAAAAAAAACAAAAACAAAAATCATGAAATAAAAAAATAAATATCAGCAAATTTTAAAAACCATAATATTACGTAAAATTTACAATTGACATATAATTTTGTATAAAATTTTAAAAAATGCAAATTGGTGCGAATTTTATTAAGAAAATTTAAAAACTTTCGATATGTAGCATTGTTCAGCACCTTATTTTGATCAAATAGTAGTTAAATTATCAAAATTGGCCTAATATTCGCTAAGATAGCTAATCATAATATTCTATATATTGAAAGTTTATGAATTTTTTTAATAAGATTTACATCTATTCGCACTTTTTTTAAAACTTGCACAATATTCTTGCAAAGTGCCAGAAAATTCGCAAAGCATCAAAAATGTAAAGAATAAATAAATTAATTAAAAGTTAAAAAAAAATGAAAAAACAAAAATATAAACAAACTAATAAAAATAAACAAAACCCCAAATCTTCATTTCTCTAAAGTCAGAGTTTATGTTCTTGTAAATTTAAAAATTGTGAAAGCTGAATTAATATTCTTGCAAAATGTCAAAAAAGTCGCAAAGTGCTGAAAAAGTCTGAGTTGGTTTACTTGAAAGTACCAGAAAGTAAAGGTTCTGTTCTTACAA
>CAJVPZ010002760.1:0-11937 GCA_910592135.1 Racocetra fulgida | reverse complement strand
ATTCTGAGAATTAACAACCTCCTCTTCAGTATATAATTTGTCACAATTCAGACAAACTGAATATGTTATAAAGTTGTCGATTTTTAGATGTGTTCAAAGCTTATACATTGAGCTTAGAAAATTTTGAAATATATTTTCATTACCAAACTTACATAAAAGTCACCAAATATATTTGACCAAAACTTCAGTACCCTCTTCAAACACTTTAAACTGGCTTTGATATTTTAATAGCCAAATTAATATATCATTAAAAATAGATGATACTCTAGAGCTAGATTGAAATTCTTTTTCATAGTCGATATCTGGCACTGAATAATCTTCAAATTCATTAATATTACTATATCGAATTTCTTCAGCCAATTCTTCAAATAATGAACTATCATCATTATCACTATTATTAGAATCCAGTGTGATATTATTGTCACTACTTTCATTGTTCAAAGTTGTAGCCAATTCTTCTAGATTCAAAGCTGTCATTTTAGCAGTTAATGTTTGATAAGTTTTCTTAGTAAAAATGATAAGTCATCTAT
The DNA here is from genome assembly GCA_910592135.1 of Racocetra fulgida. Taxonomy (NCBI): domain Eukaryota; kingdom Fungi; phylum Glomeromycota; class Glomeromycetes; order Diversisporales; family Gigasporaceae; genus Racocetra; species Racocetra fulgida. Next base: position 11,407 of record CAJVPZ010002760.1, on the reverse strand, counting down.
ATTAAGGCTAAATGGAAGTTCATTATCAGAGCCAGATAGAAGTTTATTATCTGATCTTGAATCAATTGTTGTTACTGATTATTGACTCAGGCCACTTAATTCTGAATCAATCAGGGTTGGTTGCCTTAATTCATTAAATCCTGTTTGAGACTATTTGCTAATAGTTAAAGAACGTCGATTTTTGATATAAGGATTAACTAATTTGCTATTACATTTTTGGCAATAGCAATTAACAGTCATATGTGTTCTATGTGTCGAAGTAGATGATGATTGAGTAGCTGAATTGGATAAATCTTAGTTAATAGATTTTAAAATGTCCTTTATACTTTGTTTTCGAGATATTTTAGAGAGAGAGATTGAGAGAGGTTAAAAAAGAGAGAGAGAGATATTGAGAAAGAGAGAAAGAGATTAAGAGAGAGAGAGAGAGAGAAAAAGAGAAAGAGAAAGAAAAAAAGAGAGAGAGAGATTGAAAGAGAGAGAGAGAGAGAGAGAAAGAAAGAGAGAGAGAAAGATTAAGAAAAAGAGAAAGAGAGATTGAAAGACAGAGAGAGAAAGAGAGAGAGAGAGAGATTAAGAGACTAAGAAAGAGATTGAGAGACTGAAAGAGAGATTGAGAGAGAGAAAGAGAGAAAGAGAGATTGAGAGAAAGAAAGAGATTGAAAGAGAGAGAGAGAGGTTAAGAAATAGAGAGAGAGAGATTAAAAGACAAAGAGAGAAAGATTAAGAGAGATTAAGAGATAGAGAAAGAAAGATTGAAAGGTTGAGAGATTAAAGAAATTGAGAGAGAGATTGAGTAGTAGTTTGTAAATGAATAAGTTACTATCATAAGCAACAAGTTGTTTTTTTATAAAAGTAGCACATATTTATAAGAAATTTATTTTTTAAATTATACTTTCTATGATACTTTTTAATTTGATACTTGATTATAAAGTCGAATGTGGTTTGATTTTTTATTGTAAAGCTAATTATGATATGCTTTAGTTTGATACTTTGTTTACAAAGTGAATATGGTTTGATTTTTTTATTGTAAAGTTGATTATAACATGCTTTAATTTGATATTTTATATAAAGTTAAATGTAGTCGATTTTTTTATTGTAAGCTAATTATAATGCACTTTAGATTTAAAGTTGAATATATGGTTTGATTTTTTATTGTAAAGCTGATTATGATATGCTTTAATTTAATAAGTTGAATGTGATTCAATTTTTTATTTTATATAGTCGAATATAATTTAATTTTTTCTAATTATAGCTTTAATTTGGTATGAATTTTATTATGAAGCTGATTATATAGTCGAATATAGTTTGATTTTTTTAGTAAAGCTAATTATAACATGTTTTAATTGATACTATTATAAAGTAGAATATGGCAGTGTTGTATATTTTTAATGTTCGAGCCTTTTGGAGTATCCGGCAGACTGTCCGACTTTTTATCAGACTTATAAATCCACTTTAAAAATGCATACATATATGCAAAAAATAATTCTGAACAACTTTAATTAATAATTGAAGGTGGGTCACAATTATACATGCGAACGAAATTATTTTAGATTTCAGGGTACGAAATTAAAATTTGAAGACGAAATTGTTTTGACCTACTTTACTTAAAAGACGAAATTTTTTGACACTTTTTTTGAAGAGATGAAATTATAAGAAACATAACTACCTAAATTAGATTTGCTATTGTATATAAAAATTCTAAATTGCTCTAATGAAGACGAAATAGGAGTTTTTTGAAAACCTATTTCAGTGGCATGTATAGTCACAATATATTATTTAAAATTATTCAGTATCAAACTCTGACAAACTCTGTCCGAGTACTGTCTGAGTTGTCCGAGTGACAACACTGGAATATGGTATGAATTTTATTATAAAGCTGATTATATAGTCGAATATGGGTCAATTTTTTATGTAAAAATGATTATGATAAATTTTATTATAAAGCTGATTATATAGTCGAATATGAGTTGATTTTTTATATAAAAATGATTATAATGCACTTTAATTGAATACAGCATGAATTTTATAAAGAAGCTGATTACGTAGTCGAATATAGGTTAATTTTTTATATAAAAATAATTATGATGTGCTTTAATTAAATACAGCATGAATTTTATTATAAAGCTGATTACATAGTCGAATATGGGTTAATTTTTTATATAAAATAATTATAATGCGCTTTAATTGAATACAGCATGAATTTTATTATGAAGCTGATTACATAGTCAAATATGGATCAATTTTTTATGTAAAAATGATTATGATGTGTTTTAATTGAATATAGCATGAATTTTATAATGAAGCTGATTATATAGTCAAATATGGCTTGATTTTTTATATAAAAATGATTATGATATGCTTTAATTGAATTTTATAATGAAGCTGATTACCTAGTCAAATATGGTTCGATTTTTTATATAAAAATGATTATAATACACTTTAATTGAATACAGCATGAATAGTCAAATATGGTTCGATTGTTTCTAATAACATGCTTTAATTGAATACAGCATGAATTTTATAATGAAGCTTATAATGAAGCTGGTTATATAGTTAAATATAGATCAAATTTTATATAATGATAATTATAATACACTTTAATTGATACTATTATAAAGTAGAATATAGTATGAATTTTATAATAAAGCTGGTTACGTAGTTGAATATGGTTCAATTTTTTATATAAAAATGATATGACAAAATTTTGATTTTAAAATTCAATTCAATTCAATTTCTGAATTTTTGACTAAATTTAGATCAAATTATTGAAGAAATTAGTATAGTTGAATTTGATTAAAATTCAGCTGTCGAATCTTTTGTCAAATTATTGAAGAAATCGGCACAATTGAATTTAATTAAAATCGGATGTCGAATCTTTTGCCTAATTTAGGTCGAATTATTGAAGAAATTGATATAGTCGAATTTGATTAAAATTCAGGTATTAAATTTTTTGACTAAATTAGATTGAGTTATTCAAGAAATCAATATAGTTGAATTTTATTAAAATTCAGTTGTCAAATTTTTGACTAAATTAGGTCAAATTATTGAAGAAATCAGCATAGTTAAATTTTATTAAAATTCAGTTGTCAAATTTTTGACTAAATTAGGTTAAATTAACGTTGAAGCTACTGAATTTTAAAAAATTCTGTCGATTTGTTACTAAATGTTATTGTAATTTGAACAGATCGAATTTATAATTTTTGACTAGTAGTTTCTAATACAACTTTATAGTTTAAATTAAGAATTATAATTTTAATTATTATAAATTTTATAATTTATTTATAAAAATTAATACTTGTCTTAAGAGCAAAAATTTTTTCTAACTTCAGGAACATATAAAATTTTAGAAAACTTAAAATTTTTAATAGAAACTCTAATATTATACAAACTTTGAACTTTAATTAATTAATAATTTTAAAAAATTTTCTTAATTGTCGCACTCCCAAGCGGTAGAGTATAAGTTTAATTCTCACAGAAGACAAAAAATTGAATTTAGAAAAATAGATTCGGCAACTATCATCGTGGCTGTGAAAACTCAAGACCTTGTAACTGTGGTCATACCAAGATAAAAATTGAAAGGTTCTGGGGCATTTGTGTAATAAAAGAGTTATATAAAGGCATACAAACCAGTTTAGTCAGTGCAAACCCAAGATAAGTCCTTTGGAATTGCAGAAAGCCACAGGGCCAATACGGCGGTGGAGCGCTTGCTTGGGAAGTCCCGAATAGAGAGATAGTACAGATTTTTGACAGTACTACATGCAGATTAATACCTGGCGAACTGGATAAACTGAATGGAACCGAAGTGTTCGGCAAGACACTCCACTAACCAGGCTGCCTGAGGAGTAACTGGAGGAAAAGGACCCAATCATGGGGACTAGAGGCAGGCCATAGCCCTTCTGAACCATCTGGATTAGTAGTTTGGAATAGCCAAAATGATTAGGAAAAGTCTGTAGGTGTACTGGGGTTTGAGTAAACTCTATAAAGGCAGTAGTAGGTAACTATAGAGCTTCAACTCGCAAGTACTTGTCCTTGGACTCGACGTAAATTATCGAAGAAGACTAGGTAATATAGGAATAGTGGGTACCGGACTACTCTAACAAGTGACGCACTCGAGGATGAATCGGTTAACCATACCGGTAGTCCTATAGGTGGATGCGATGATCTTGGAACTTGGACTGACTTATGTATCGCATGTTCTGGGTGAGGTTAGACAGATTGACATAGGAAACTCAGATCAGAAGGTTTAATCGAGTAATTCAAGTAATAGTGAGTTACAGATATGGCATCTAGTATAGCACCTAGCACATAGGTAGAATCGCTTAATTAAGCACCCAAAAGGTGCAAATATGGCTAGAATGTATCCTTGTCAGAATGTACTTGTCTGGGGCCCCTTTGAAAAGGGCACCATATGATTCTAATATCTAATAAAAGCAATAAGCCGAAGAGGTTAACCTTGGCTATAAAAAAAAAAAAAAAAAAATTTCTTAATAAAGTTGATAAAGTAGATCTTTAAAAGTCTTTTTTAATTAGAATGTATATTGTTAAAATTAATATTTAAGATTTTATTTTTATTTATTTTTTTTTTTTTATACTTTTGCAATGTCACAGAAGAGTGGATTTTTATTAAGTATTTTAGTAGTACATTCTTGGTTAGTGAAAGTATATATAGCCATATGTGCAACTTTTAGTTGCCTAATTTAAGTAGTCTGGCCAAAGGTTCTACACTATATGCTATACCTGTAACCTAACTAGAAGATTACCTATTTAAACCCTCTGACATCCCCAGTTCTTCACCACTACCACAATCACACCAATCCATAACCTTGTGCTGTTTTTTATTGAAGACCACCCAGATTGACATCTGCTATACTACTTATACTCTAATTCTATAGATAACCCAGTAGGGTTCTTATACTACCTGGTTGCCCTAGGGAGGGTATAATGCATACCCTTCTAATTTTTCTATGTTCTACGTACTTCTAGATTAGACTACGAATATCTTTTGCAGCAGCCAAAACCACTACTAGCAGTTAGGGTGAACTATTAAGCCGCACAATTCCAGTATCCAGTGCCCTTGCAAGGTTTATTCTGATTCTGATACCTATATTAAGCCAGTCCTTATACCGATTCCTCTTCAACTACCAAACCAGTTAGTCCAGACGGGTTGTTGTATCTAGGCTTTAAGTGCCTTCTAGTTTTACTTCCCTTAGTTTCTAATTCTGTAGTATAAGACATTTTCCTCTAGTGCGACTCTGGCAGTCAAGTTGGTAGACCCTTCTTGCTTCAGAGTTTTCGTCTGGTTCATCGGTCTCTGGTTTCTTACTTTTTCACAGTATCATCAAAGATCTTCATTACCTCCTTACTCGGGTCTTGCCAAACAGGTTTTAATTATTCTGGTTCCTTGGATTTGAATCATCCAAGAGCTTTCATTTCGAGATGGTAGTACCAAGATTACAGATAATATACTCAACCAATCGTCAAATAATTGTTATCAGAACACAGGCCTATTTTTCTAAAAACTCTTGAGTAGGATTTGAACTCTAAACCTCCACTTGGGGATGACAACTTAACCACTACTCTAAGTCGCCACACCTTTTTTAAGATTTTATTAAAAAATAAAGTTTAAAAAAATGAACGCAAGCAAATTTGTCTGTATTATAATTTAAGGGATAATATATTTTACTAAGTCATAATTCTCTACTCTTAGCCTTTGTCTAGCTTGCTTATTTTAATTTTTACTTTCTAATCTAGCTAAAGCTGCTGCACTATCTGTATAGATTTTTATTTTCTTTCTTCTTGATGTGACTAAGAGTGCATACTATATTCTCAGTAGCTTCACTTTAGTTGAAGATGGCCAGTTTTTTGCTCTGAGGTATCTTTATCAATGACTTCTTCCTTTTCTTCATCTATCAGCACCCAGCTTGCTTCTATTTTATCTGCTTCTGCTTGGATTATTTTTCTATTTCTTTTTAAAGAGCCATTGGTATAAAAAATAAACTGAGACAAGGAGCTACATTGAAGTTTTTGGTTCTTCTCTATTAGGTAATTCTGTAGAGCTAGACTGATTTGTTAGTTTTTAATAATTTCTATATCCAAATTATAGATCTGGATGTCCTGTATTACTTTCTCATTTATAGAAATCTTTAGCTTATCACAAGTTATTAGAGAGAATAGCATTTTGTGATAAACTTTAAGAGCCTTCCCTTTCTGTTTGTTCACAATTTTGTTATTAAGCCTTGAATTTTCTCTTTGCTTATTCGGCTTCTGCAGAAGTTTTCTTCTTTTTCTTGATCTAGTTCACAACCTCTTCTATAATACTACTACTATATATAATGTCTGTGCTTACAATAAAATTTTCTTCTAAGACTTTCTATTTTAAATTTGTACTATATTTAGACTTTATTATATAATCCCTTGACTGTATTAGGAGTTGTTTGAGCAAAATTATATTGAGTTTCATGAGCATCGTTACTACTGGTAGAGTAAAATTCTTCTCTAGAATATTTGCTAATCTGAATTTTAGGTTCTCTGTTTCTAATTCTGTATTGTTGAACTTGAATATGACTTTCAGCTCTCTGGTCTTTAATATTGTTAAGCAGGCCAAGTTGTTTTTCTAGAGATGTGTACAGATCTTAGGCAGTCTTTCGAACCAAGTATTTTCAGCTGCACCTAGTAGTTGAATACCTTGACTTAGTCTTAGTAAGGTTAGCATTTTTTCAGAACTTGCTGTATTTAGTCATAAATATAGGCTAAAAACTTGCTTTGTTAAAAGTTGATTCCATAGTGAGTTGCAGCTTCTAATGCTTCTATACAAAATTGTACTATTACTTATAGTTCTTGTTAGCTTCATTCAATATTTTGTTAAAACTAATATTAGTGTCTGTAGATCATTAATCATTCTTTTTGTGAACCTGAAGACTTGCAGCATGTAGTACAGTTTTGGAACTATGCATATATTGGTTAAATAAGTTGCTTGCGTAACTATTAATTTCTTTGTGTTTAGTATTCAAACTATTGAGCGTATAATCTCCTTTGCTCTTGCTTTAACTAGTGACTCATCTAACTTGTGTTAAGCCAAACTCCTAAGAATCTTGTGATCTTGTTTCTTCTTTCCTCTACTAGCTATTCACTACCAAAAAGAATTTTTCTATCTTCTCTTCTTTCTTCAGAATTGACAACAATTAGTTTGATTTCTTTCTATTGATCTGTGTATCATTAAACTTAAAGAACTCTTCAGCAATTTGAATTATTTTCTCTATTTGGTCTTTGTTTCTGCAATTCACATTGTATCGTTAGCATAGGCAATAACTGTTTGTATTTATTCTTTATATATTGTCTGGTTCAGGCTATAGTTGAAAAGAATATGTTGAGTTATGATATACTCTAATTTGAAATCTTCATTAACTTTTACAAGCAATAGATTATAAAAAATTCTCTAAACAAAAGGCAAGATCACCTCTCCTTACTCAATTCTATCATTTATTTCGAAGCATTGTGTTGTACCTAGCTTTATAATAATTTTTGACTATCTATTTACAAATAGGTTTCTAATAAACCTAATCATTATTTGTAGAATTTTAAGTTTTTCTATTATTAGCTCTAATGATCTTAAAAATACTGAATCAAAAGCTTTTTTCATATCTTGAAATACTAGTCACAGTTCTTTTTTATGATCTACTACATCTTCTATTATTGCATTTAAAATCTGCACTAGCTCTTCTGTTGAGTTTCCAGACAGTTCTGCAAAATTTGGTCCTTTCAAGATATTATTTTTACTCAGAACTTGTGATAGTCTTCTAGCTACTATTTTAGTTACACACTTTCTAAATGTTTCTAAAAGCACTATAGGTCTAACATTGTTTAAGTTGTAGTGCCAACTGCATCTTTTGGAATTAGATATATTTGCGAAACTTTCTATTTTAATGGGATGTTGCCTGTCTGAATGCAGCACTCTGCAAATGTTCGAAAAATTCTATGTGCTTATATACTTACTGCTTTAATTAATGTATAGGTAATTCTTGTAACTCCAGGGATAGTGTTTTTCTTTAAGTCTCTAAGCATGTCTTCCCACTCTTCTTTTGAGATATCTTGATTAAAATTCTTATACCACCCTTCTTGTATCTCTTTTTTTGGTTTATAGATTTCTTTCTAATTCTTTTCTCATAGCTTTTGGTCAAAAGACTAAGATCTAAATTGTTTTTGATAATGCTCTCTTGTCTTTTAAGAACTTTTTCTGGATCAGTAATTAGTTCTCTCTGATTATCCTTTTCCTCCAGAAGTCTGTCTATCTGAATCTTTCTAAATAGTTTTTCTAAAAAACTTGCAAGCATTTTGCTTTGTTTTCCATTAATTATTTGATATCTTCTTTTGATATTTTCCTCTATCTCTTTTTTTCGTTGCTGTTCATTTTCTTCTGCTCTTCTTGCATATAGGATCTTCCACCAACCTTTTAAGTTGTCAATTAGTTTATATGACCAACAAGTTAGAGTCATGTTAATATTAGTCTTGTGTTGCTGATTTGTGAACTCCAGCTCTAATATCAGATCTGCAATATAGTTATATATAAGGCCTTGTTTGATTCTCTTACATCCTATATTAATTCATCTTCCAAGTTGCATTAGAGTGTATAATAATTTAGACCCTTTGACTTTTTTCTTTCTGTTCTGTACTGTATTACAAATCCTTTTTTTTGGGAGATTGCATCTTGCTGCCGCAAGAATACTACTGCTTATATCCTCCCAAAGTTCATCCAAATTTAATAATTCTTTCTCTTATAACAACTTGGTATTTAGGAGATTTTAAACCTTTGTGTTCTTTTTAAGCAAACTATATATTTACTTTTTGTAGTCTTTCTAATTTTTTTTAGATACCTTTTCGCAAAGAAAAACTGTTTTTGTATATTCTTTTCTTCTACATGCTACTATACTTTGGAAAGCATTTAAATAGTTTAAATCGATTCTGACTATTATTGCTGCATAGTCACTATTGGTGTATATATTCATTTCTTGTATTTCTGTATCAAATAAACTATAGAACAGTTTATTTGAGATTTATATTTGGTCAATTCTTGTACTTGTTTCTCCATTCAACCATATATACTTTTTTACCTTTGGGTACATAGTTTGAAAAGCATCTTGAAATTCTTGTCTCTGTAGCCAAAGCAGAATTGGATCTTTTCTAAAATATTTTCTTTCTATATTCTGTGTTCGGTTTAGGTTCAGATCTACTATGCTATTAAAATCTCCTATTACTATTATTTGTAATTTGTAAGATCTATTAATGAATTTTTTAATGATTATTTTCTAGGCTTTCATCTTCTCTTGATTATTGTTTGGAGGTATATAGAGCATTATAACTATAATTTCTAATTGTTTGAGCAACAAACTAACCAAAATTATATATTTACTTATTTTATTTACACTTCCTATATGCTTTATCTATCAATTGTTAATTAATAAGCAACTTCAGAGCCTTTCTTTTTATCTTTGTTTGAGCTTGCCCAAAAACTTCTAAAGTTGTTTTGCTCAATAGATAGCTAACTACTTTCTTTACTTGTGATATTTGACTCTGCAATCCTCAGTATATCTATTTTGTTATCCAGTACTCACTTATAAGCAAACTCTAGCTTATGAGTATTGCTCTTTATACTATTAATATTGTGAGTTGCAATATAAACTCCTTTAATTGTTCTAAATATTCTTTATTTGTATTATTTTGCTCCCATTGTTTTTACTTTTAAGTGCTATTGATTCTTTTTTAACTATTTTACTATTTTCTTTATATATATTTTTTGTAGATGAAGAATGTTTCTTCTTGATCGAAGTTTTGATTTAGGTCTTCTTGCAAAAAGAGTTCAGATTCTTCATCTATTTCTATTGATTCAACCAGTGCTCCTAATTCAGAAGCATTGAGCAGCTATTGGCTGCTTACTCAGTCTTTCTAGATGATGCATAATTTTTTGGAGTATTATATGGTGTTTTTCTATTTTTGCTGCCAAACTTCTATTATCTATTGTATTCTCATAATCTAAACTTCTTTCTCTTTCTTGCTTATTGTTAGAATATCTTCTTTATTGTTCTATTTTTCTTTATACTCTTCATTAGTGCTGCTTCTATCTGAAACATGACTTTTTTCTTTGTATAAAGGTAATTTTTTGTTCAATCTTCCTCTTCTTGGTGGTTCTTCTTCTTTTTCTTCGTCACTTGTTTTACTTCTGGCTTCCTGTGCATCACTTCAATACTTCTGATTTTTATGAAGTTATTTGTTTTTTTTCAGTAGATTGTAATTAGTGAAGATAAAGGTTATTATATCTTACTGATTTTCTCTGTACTTTTTTCATTTCTAATTTAGTAGTAAAGGTTACTTTTGCAACTTGTTTCATTAGTTCACTTTTCCTTTTAGAGATATATACTGCTTTTGCTTTTCTATCTTTCAGATATCTGAGGAGTAATGTTTCTGAGAGGCTTTCTGTAATTCCTACTAGTTTTGCTATAAACTTATATCTTTGATCTCTTTCTTTATAAATTTTTTTGTCTATAGAGACTCGAGCCAGTCTTCTATCACCTATCGGAGTATTGAGGGTAAGTCTGCAGCTTCTATTCTTGTATTGAACTCTACTACTGCAAGAGCTTTACTATTTCTGTGCTTAATATACATGATTTGAATCTTTCTTAGTTTTTTGCATATATATTTAATTTTTAGTACTTTTATATCTGCTGGGAGATCTCAAATTATAATACAATCCATATTTATGCATCTTTTATGATCGTATCTTCTTGTTACTGCTTGATTTTTTTTTGTTTTTCTTGTCTGAATTGAGAGTTTTCTGATTCTTCTGAAATTAGGTTTAGCTAATCTTCTTTTTTTTTCCTTATTCTATATATTGCTAAATCTCTTCTATATTCACAATCAAATACCACCTTTATCTAGCAGTTTCTTTTTTTAAAATGTTCTTCTACTTCTTTGATATATTTGTTTTCTCCAAATATTCTTCTAACATACCTAGCACATTCTTCTGCTGAGTTACCTAGAAGACTGTATATTGGCACCTTTGCTATAAAGAATTGACCTTCTTTATAGATTTTGTTTTCTGGAAATTGTTTTATAGTAGCTGTAAGGATTGGTGTTTTGTTTTCTGCTTCTTGTCTATTAACAATCATTGAGTTGTTAAGTTTAAGCTCTACTTGTTGTATCTTGATTATATCTCTTAGGATACTGTCAACTGGAGCTTCATCATCTTTTTTAATTTTCTTTCCTCTTAATACTAAACTTTCTGCATTTTTCTTCTCTTGATGTAGCCTTTATATCTTTACTATACTGATTATTTGTTAGAAGGTAAATTGATTTTTCTTGTAACATGCTGTTTATTTTTTTTACTTGAATAGCACTTAGATGTCTTTGTTAGTTT
>CAJVPZ010002759.1:0-11938 GCA_910592135.1 Racocetra fulgida | reverse complement strand
ATTAGTAAGTGATCCAGATTCAAATATAGATGGAATTGAAGAAGTGTTATAATAAATGTTAGGAGCAGGTGGAATATGAAGAGGATGGCGGATAGCGATTGAATATATCAGATCTAAGAAGTTAGTATAGGGTTTAATAGTTTTGTTTTGAGAATTATAAGTACAAAAGAATTTAGATACAATATTAATTGGAATAAAGAGTGTACAGGTATTGGCAATAAGGTTTGAATTAAGAGAACAGTCAGAACAAAGAGTAATATCAATAGGAGAAGTAGGATATAATTTAATAAATTGTGATTGAAAAGAGCATTGCCAGTGTGTTGTGAGTACAGAACCAGTTGAGGTAATCTGTCTTCTAGCTTTGCCAATAACTATCTAATTTTCAGTAGTAGTAATAAGCCATGGTTTTGGCCTTAAAAAAAAGTGTCCAGTAGTATAACTGAAATAATATTATCAGGAAGATTGTAGTGATCATAAAGTGTTCTATTAGATTCATGATTAGTTACTTTGTTTTCAAGAGTTATGAACCATAATGGTTTTCTTCCTCGAGGAATTTTATAAAGTCTGGGTGCAATATACTTCCAGCTAAGAAGGCAGGAGTTGTCAAATGTTGTAAGTTAATCTAATTATAGAATATAGTGTTTGCAAAGTTGTTGCTTAAAAGTACTATAGTTAGGATGTGATGATAATATAAGCTTCAAGAGATAATGAGCCTTCTTGAGGAGTATATGGGATATTGTAAATTGAATTATGTGTAATTATTATACCAAGATGCTTAAAAAGTTGAATCACTTTGTAATTAGTTGTATTTTTTGTTAGGTCCATCAACTATAGGATTAGGATATATTAAAATATTTATAGATGACCAAAGATTGTTTTGGAGTTGTTAAAAACGAATATGTGTACTAATACCCAGAAAATCTGAATTATTTATTTTCTTTATATAATTAGTAATATAGTGCTAGAGTTGGATGTCCCAAATATTGTAAATATTGTAGAAGTGTAGATGCAAAAGAGTGCTTGTAGGAGTTGTCTAGTATAGTTTGGCTTTATGCTTAATGAGACTAATATGGTGTAAGAGTATTTTTCTGCAAGTATCTTGACTAAGTACAAGGTTGTGTAATCGATATTCAATTGTAGGTATTATTACTGTATTGACAATATATTAAGTATGAGTATCAGTAATACGCTTAGTATCTGCAATTTAAATGAGGTGCAGTGATTCTTTAACAATAAGTTTGGTTTATTTAGAAGTTTTGTTATCGAGTGTAAACCAACATCCAAGAAATTTGAAAGGTGTGTGTAATGAGTGTAAGGGTAGTAGGTGTTGATTGTAAACAATTGGAATATAATCAGAAGGAGGATTATTAGTACAAAGAACAGATTTAGAAGGATTAGCTTGAATATTAGCCATGTTGTAGAATGAATGAGCAGTAGAAAGAATTTGTGAAAGTTCTTCTTGTAAGAAGGCAAGCCAAAGAGTATCATCTATATATGCAAGTACTGAGCATTTTGCTTGAAGTTTGTTGAAAGATCTATTTTTTAGATTGGTAATCCAAGATGTTTGTATAGTATATCCAAAGAAATTTGAGTATATATATGATATAAGTAGATCATAATATATTCTCCAAAGTAGTGGAGTAATAGTTTCGCCTTGATCAATATTATTTTAAACAGGGTATGAGGGAGTTAATCCAAGGTTAGTTATTACTTGATTATAACGGTCAGAGAAAATATTAATAATAGTTTTAATAATAGTTGTTGGTAAGGCAAGTCAAGTAAGTGAGTGTTTAAGTAAAGAAAAGTTGACTGAGTTATAGGCTTTGCTCATATCTTGTGATAAAAGCTATATGTCTTTGTGATAGCAAATTGAGTCTTCAATGAGATTGTTGAGAATATGTATAGGGTTGCAGTAAAGTTTTCAGGTAGTACAACATAATTAAAGGGTGATAGAATAGAATGTTGTTGAAATATTGTATTAAGTCTATTAGTAATAATTTTAGTATAGATTTTTCGAATATGTTCAATAAGGCTAATTGGTCGAGTGAGGTTGAGATTGCCATCAAAAGTATTGCGTTTTGGTATAGGATAGATTCTGCTATTTTTCTATTGTTTTGAAATTTGACCCTGAGTAAGACAAAGGTTAAAGAGCTTGAAAGCATGTTGAGCTAAAGTGTTTGATCATTTCATAACTAATGCCAGTAGCTTCACAAGCTTTGCTATTTGGGAGTTTTGAGATAGTTGAGGTTACTTCTTCTAATGTGATAGGAGAGGAAAGAGAATTGTACTAATTAGGATTGATATAAGTTTGTGGCAAATATTGTTGTTGCCAGAAGTTGTTAAAAAGGGTTTAATTGATAGGTTTGTGAGCTGTCCAATTGTAAAAGTGGTTTTGTATATGTTGTTTGATAAGAGTAGGCTCAGTAATTAGTTGGTCTGGTAACTTGATGTTAGAAAAGTATATAAGAGCTTGGTAGTAGTTAAGGATACTATTAATGGCTTGTGTAGGTTTGCTTACAAGTGTTTCACATCTATTTTCAGAAGCTTGTTGTATTTGTTGATGAAGAAGAAAAGAATTTTCTGTATGGCATGCTTGATAAAGTTGATACCATATATCTTGAGCCTGTTGAATTCAAATTAAAATCTGGTTAGGATCATTGCTAAAAAGAGTTTGGAGGTTGCATTAAGATTGTAAATTAATTTTTTGAATTTGTAAGTTAATAGAAGAAATATCATGGCTTGTATTAGTCTTTTTGAGATTCTTGATTAGATAACCAAGTTTTTGAGTGACAAATAGAGTTGGGTGCTATAAGAAGTATATTTGTAGTTATAGCTTTATTTGCAATTAATTTTGTTTGATATGGTTGCTATAGTAGTATGTATAATAGAATGCTCAATTTTATACTATATAGTATCAATACTATTAGAGGTTTCTAGTAATAAAGGTGTATGGTGTTGATTGAGTTGTGTTGTAAAGAGGTCTGAAAATTCAGTCCAATTTTCAGAACTTATAGCTTTATAGTTAAATATATGATGACTAATTTCAGTATATAGTGAGGTGGTTTACTAAAAGCATTAAGAAATGTCTAAGATGTATTGAGTATAAGATGGTTACTGCGAGTACTAGTGTTACTAGTGTCTAATTCATATGATAAAAGAAATTAAATGTTGAATTAGTCAGTCCAAATATAGTCAATTCGGCTGGAATGAGTACTGTTAGACTATGTATAATGAGTGTTGTTAAAATGTGCACCTATATCATACATATTAGAGTGATATAAGAAGTTGATAAGTTTATATTTAGCTGCAGAACTAAAGTTGTTGTCCTGTGTGTTAAAATCTCCCAAAATAATAGGGTGAAGGTTTTGTTATATAGCAAGTCGTATCCAATTAATTACAGTATTTTGAGTATTGTTCTTTTTAGACATATTAGTAGAAGAAAGATAAACAGAGATAATACGAAGTTTGATATTACTTTTAAAGAATAAGTCAATAGCTACAGCACCACCAGGATGTGTAAGACAATTATAAACGTGTGGTTGGAGGAAGTTACGTATCATGATAGCAGCACCTTCTGCTAAGCTGTCAGAATTAGCTCAGAAGTATATAAAAAGATTGTTGTTGTAGAATCCAATCCAAGTTGAAGTGGGTTTAAAATTATGTCTTTAAATTTGAAGCTAACTTGGAGCAACCTGGAGTACTATAAAGCAACCTGGAGCAAAATATTGAAATAAGTCTAATTTAGTGAAGTAGGTTGAAGATTGGATCAACCCAAACCAACCTAACCCAACCCATTAACAACCCTAAGCTTATGTAATGTTCATTAATGATTTAAACATGTTTGTCTAATTAAAATTAATCATAGGTTAGCATATATATAAACAATTTTTTATATTTTTTTAAAACTAAGCAAAGTTTTCTTGATTCTACCTGATCAAATTTAATGAAAAATATTTTTACAGATATGTAAAATCAAAATAAAAATTTTTATTAAATTTGGTTAGATAGATATTGAGAGATAGAGCTGGGATCTTTTGAATATTCATCATAGGTATTTAATGAATATTTGCGAATTTTAATTATTCGCAAATAATGAATGAATATATATATTTTACATGGATATTTATAGAGAATTCAGAGAATTTTCATAGAGAATTCGTAAATATTCAGAGAATTTACAGATATTTATAGAGAATTCACAAATATTTAAAGAGAATTCACCGAATCTTGTGTGATTATATTTCTCATTTTCATCAAATATTCATGCAGAATATTCATACAGATATTCATTATTAAATATTTGCACAGAATATTCACAGATATTTATACAGATATTTATATAGATTATTTACACAAAATATTCTTAAATAATTCTCAATTATTTTGTGCAATGAAACATTCATTGCTAATTGAATATTCATCTTATCTGTGAATATTTATGGATCTCAACTCTATTGAGAAATTTTCACTCAAAGGTTTAAAAAAAATTTATTTTGTTTTCTCAAAATACTATTAGCCACTTGCCTAATATAATGACTTTTCATTTTGTGATAAGGTTTGAGCTATAAACTATATAATTTATTAATCTAAATATTTAAAAAAATAATTCAAGTTCATGAACATTTTACTCTTTATTTGCTTGCATTATATTATATAATTTAAGTCTTCAATAATCGATTTAAGTTCATAAATTTTACTATTAATTTAGAGAATATGTCCATTACTCTACGTATTTAAGATAGCTGATCTAAGTTTATAAATATTTATTAATAAATTTTATTTGCATTAAATTTGATGAACACAATAACAATAAGCATTGATTAATCAAATTACCACTTTTGAAATCATGAACTTTCGCTACTCACTATTAAATTATAAACCTATCTACTATTGTAATCATGAATTTATTTATTACTGTATTGTTGTGAAATAATGGCCTGAGGCATTATTTTGAGACAAAAAATTTTAAAACGAGTTATTAATTTATTTTGCCAAAGATTTTTTAAGCTTTAATATTTATTTAATAGTAAAGTTTAAAGAAAATCCTTGGCAAAATTAATTATTTAAAGCGTTTTAAAAATTTTTGTCTCAAAATAACACCCCGGGGCGTTATTTCGTGACAATATGGTACTAAGTTGTAAACTTACTAATAAATCTATCTATTTATTGAGATCACAATCCATCTCAAACCAATCTATATTATTAAAAAAATTGGACTTTCTGCAAGGTAATCAGACATTGCATATTTGTATAACACTTTAGTATGTTAGTAAAACATCGTTTCCATAGTTGGTTTTTATGTAACTGGTTATTCGTGATTTCTGTATAGCATATTTTGTATTACTTGTTTACACGTACTTTTTTAACTACATTGCTTAAGATAAAAAATTGTAATATATAGATTTAGTTGCCCCGTATAATAAATATTTTTAATGCTTTATTTCTTTCTCTCGCAATATCGAAATAGCATAATTGAACAATTATGGACAACGTTAATGAAACATCTGTTGAACATCGATGTAGATTAAAAAGAGAGTCTTATGCACGTCGGAGTGCTAATCAAACTCCTGAAGAGAAAGAAAGACGTAAAAAGCAGTGTAGAAAAGCAAAGGGTCGCTTAGTTTCATACAACTCTACTACTACTATTCACCCTTCTTTACTGATACAACAAGATTATTTATCACTTTCTTCATCAACTAACATTACTAACTCTTTAATACTTCAATCCGGTAGTGACCAATTTTTAGACCCAGTTCCACTTGAGAACTTCGTTTCAATTATTGACTTGACAGCAAATATTAATAATTCTACCCTTACTACGGTTACAAGATCTGTTTTTATTCCAAAAGCTAGAGTGTATCCTTTTGGGTCAAGTAGGCTACAGCATCTTGGAAGAATGAATCATCATTGTGTTTTTTGTGAAGCACTAAAATGGATAGATGAATGATGTAGCAATTCTTCTAAGCATTCTCTTGAGTTTGCTACTTGCTGTGCCCGAGGAAAAGTGATACTTTTAACTATATAGGAACTTCCCCCTTTATTAAAAGCTTATCTTATGGAGAATAATGTAAAAGCACGCGAATTTAGATAAAACATATGCACATATAATACTGCTTTAGCTTTTACATCTGTTGGAGTTAAAATTGATAAGAATATTACAGGAACAACACTCCCTTACAGTTTCCATATTCATAGAGAAATGTATCACAGGATCGGTTCTCTTATTCCTTATTCATCTACTAACACATTTTCTTTTGCCCAGTTTTATGTTTATGATACAGAACATGAAATTCAAAATAGGTATAATTTTATGCCTTCGTTAAATCAAGTAACTCTTCTTGAACTTCAGAATATACTTCATGATATTAATCCCTATGTTCACGTTTTTCAACAAACAGGTGCTATATTGCAGCAATACACGTCTCAAAATTTGACTATAATAATAAAAGATTCAAGATCGGCTGATTCACATCAATATAATGTTCCATGTGCTTCTGAAATCACTGCAATTATAGTTGGTAATCAAAATAATGAGCCTAACATTTGTAATCAGAATATTATACTTCGTTCTCATTCAGATGAATTACAATGAATATCTGAATTATATAGATCATATGCTCCATTACACTATGTACTATTATTTCCTAGGGGCGAAGATGTCTGGCATCCACAAATTCCTCTTTGTGATACACTGCAACTTTCCCTTTAACAATTGGATAACCATCTTGAATCTCATACTGATGCTTTACTGAATAATGATGATGAGTATAATAGAAATCAAAAGCATGTTACTATGTTGCAATATTATGCATATCATTTACAATTAGGCAGACCTGGAGAAGAATTGCAACTTCATCTTGCTGGATGCCTTTTTCAGCAATACATAGTAGACGCCTATACAAATGTTGAGCAAAGTCATCTTAATTTTTTAAAGCAAAACCAAAAAAAACTGCATGCTGACCTTTACAGTGGGTTGCAAGATACTTTACGTGCTAATGAAGAAGCGTCTCGACATTCTATAATGACAAATATAGGAAGGTGAATTATTCTTCCATCAAGTTTTACAGGAGGCCCACATCAAATGCATCAACTGTATCAAGATGCTATGGCTATTGTACATATATTAGGCAAACCTGATTTATTCATTACCTTCACATGCAATCCTACCTGGCCTGAAATTACTGCTGAGCTTCTCTATAATTAGTCAGCATCTGATCACCCTGATTTGATAGCTAGAGTTTTCAATATAAAATTAAAAGCTCTAATGAATAATATTTTGAAGAATCATATTTTTGAGTAGTAATAGGTTATATATATGTAGTTGAATTTCAAAAGTGCGACCTTCTCCATTCACATATTCTTTTAATTCTTGATGATGAAAGTAAGCCAAGATCCATTGAAAACTTTGATGCAATCATTTCAGCTAAAATCCACAATAAAATTTTGTATCCAAAAGCTTATGAAACTATTCATCAATCTATGATGCATGGCCCTTGCGGTTCCACTTTTCCTAACGCACTCTGTATGCAAGAAGGAAAATGCTCTAAACGTTACCCACGTAGCTTCTTCTCTTCTATGACTATGAATGCAGATGGTTATCCAGTGTATCAACGTTTAAATAATGGAGTATCAGTTGAGGTTAAAGGCATTAAGTTAGATAATCGTTGGGTAGTCCCCATAACCTCTATCTTACAACTAAATATGATGCTTATATTAATGTTGAGATCTGCTCTACTATTGCTGCTGTTAAATATCTTTTTAAATATGTTTATAAGGGGCCTGATCATGCTACAATTGAGATAAGTCAATCACATGAACTCAAATCTCCTGAAACTAACGAAATTAGTCTTTATCTAGATGCCTGTTATATTTCTGCTTTTGAATCTGCCTGGAGACTATTCCACTATAAATTATACCATGAAAAACCTGATATTATGAAACTTTAGGTTCATCTTCCCAACCAGCACATGATACTTTTTCGCGATGACTCCACCCCTGATGAGGTTCTCAATTTCGACACTACTACTGAAACTACATTAATTGTATGGTTATATAACCATAAACGTAAAGAATGGAAGTCAAGACAACATGGAAAAACTATTGGATAGATGTATTTTGTACATCCTAGAGCTGGAGAACACTACTATCTTTGAATGTTATTAAATGTAGTGCGTGGCGCAAAATCATTTCCTGATCTTCGCACTATTAATAATATTACTTACTCTACTTTTAAACAAGCATGTAAAGCTCTGGGCATGCTTTATGATGACAAATAATGGGATCAATATTTACAAGAGGCCAGCCTTTTACAATCAGGATCTCAGCTACATTCCTTATTTGCTACTATTCTTCTTTTTTGTTATCCTACTAATCCTGAATTACTTTGGGAAAAATATATTTCATCCTTTACCGACGATATAATAGATTATTCCGATAAGGGCTCGGATATTTATTATCTAATATTCATTTACTATAGAGCTCTACCCCCTCCCCCCCAGGTAATATTTTTATTACCCAATTAAATTTTAGTATTATATTGAGGTAAGGCTTGGTTTTACCCCCCACCCCCTAAAATATTACCTAATAAATGTCAGCGCCCTAATACTACTAAAAATAATATAGCTTTACTTCGACTACAATCACTTTTAATTCAGAATAGGACATGTCTTGAAAACTTTTCTAATATGCCTATACCAACACCTTTACACAACGACCATCCTCATTATAATTGCTTGCTCGAAGACGAAATCCGTTATGATTTTGCACTTCTTGAACATAGAGCTACTGAAAATTATACCCTTTTAAATGCCGACTAACGTGCTATATATGATACTGTATTATTTGCAATTAATCATAATCAACCTGCTATGATTTTTGTGGACGGTCCTGGAGGCTTAGGTAAAATGTTTTTTTATAGTGTTCTCTTAGATAAAATTAGATCTTCACGTCATATAGCTCTTGCTGTTGCTTCTTTAGGGATTTCATCTCTTTTGTTAGAAGGAGGCGTTACTGCACATTCCCGATTTAAAATCTCTTTTGATTTGCATGAGAATTCAACCTGTAATATTCCGCATAGTTCTGACCTAGCAATTCTTTTACAACAATCAACTCTTATTCTTTGGGATGAGGCTCCAATGTCTAATCGCTATGCTTTCGAATTCGTAGATAGAACTCTAAGAAATTTAATGAAGGCATTAAATCCTGCATTAGAGCATAAACCTTTTGGTAGAAAAGTCATTATTTTTGGAGGAGACTTTCGCCAAATATTACCTGTAGTACCAAAAGGAAGAAGAGAAAATATTGTAGGCTCCTGTTTGTTGCGCTCTTATTTATGATGCTATATTAAAGTAATGAAACTAACTATTAATATGCACCTGCAACAATCTTTAAACCCTATTACTTTATCTGAAACTCAAGACTTTGCAGATTGGCTTTTAGAAATTAGAGAAGATTATGTAGAACGAAATATAAATAAATTAAATTATATTAAACCTCCTGATGATATTTATATTTCGTCAGAACGTCTTCACGATTTAATCAATTTCATATATCCTGACCTTAATACTAATGCAACTAACTTTCATTACTTAATCGACCATGCAATACTCGCTCCAAAAAATATTGATGTTTCTTTAGTCAATTCTATAGTAATGTCTATTTTCCCCAGTGGCGAAATTGAATACCTAAGCACAGATATTATTGAAAAAACAAATGATCCTACTCTTTCTACTCTTTATCCCATTGAATTTTTAAACACTATTAACATGAACGGTTTACCTCCACACAAACTAACACTTAAAATAGGTTCTTCTGTTATACTCCTTCGCAATATTAATCCAACGGAAGGTCTATGTAATGGCACCTGTTTAATTTGTTGCACTTTTGCTTCACACGTCATCGAAGTTCAAATTGTTACTGGAAAAAATGCTGGCCTCAAAACATTTCTTCCTCGCATTGCTTTTACTCCTTCTAACTCTAATTTACCTTTTACCCTTAAGCATCTTCAATTTCCAATCCAACCCGCTTTTGCTTTAACAATTAATAAAGCCCAAGGTCAAAGCTTAAACCGTGTAGGGATTTATTTACCATCTCCTATATTTTCACACGGTCAACTTTATGTAGCTTGCTCCTGAACAACATCAAAACGGGTCCATATTATTTCACTGACAATCATTTCACTGACAGCTCATTTAGCCGACATCACGCCAGGTGAAATTTAGTAAAAATATATACCTGTAACTAATCAAATGCTTAACCCTAACCCTATGTGATGTTGGCTAAATGAGTGTTCGGTAAAATGATTGTCAGTGAATTGATCGAAACCTCATCAAAACATGGTCTAAAATGTTTACTAATCGGCCAACACTCTCAAGAAGGCTATACGCAAAACATTGTTTATTCTGAAGTTTTACAATAGCTATTTACTTTTTATAATACCCTATTTAATTACCCTATTCCTCTTTAATTAAAAATTTTAGATTTAAAACATCCCCTTAATGTTATATTATTTACTTAATCGTTACTTTTTACAATCCTGCTTTACTCTATCACGCTTAAAATTATTCAATCACAAAAATTACATTGCTGAGCATTCTCATCATTATGAAGTCTTAACCTCTTACATTTATTGCACTTTCTAATTAAAGGATTTCTTTTCCCAGTAGCTTTATTTTTTTTGCGTAATGTTGATAAATTATTATTATCGATATTCTTAATTACAACCATGGGCAATTTTAAAATGATTTCGATTTGAATACGTGCAATCAATTGTCAATCAATTAAGGGTAGAGGGTATTTAACTTGTAAATCATTAATAATAAAAGTGGCTAATTTGAACATAACGTTGATCTCACGTGCGTATATCAGATTGTACATACTACAAATGTACGTACATATATGCATCATATACGTACTTTGCACACCCGAATATAGAAATGATGTACTTAATATTATGTGATATTTGAATGTGATTATGGAGAATACAGTCACACAATATAAAAGTGCATTAATGATTTTCTTAATGCGTATTTCATTATATATCAGATATGCGCTACAATACTTACTTACAATGTGGAACATCTAAAAACCTCAATCTCTTTATTTGTAACTTTCGCTTCATAGCATAACTGATAACCAAAATCAATGTATGTCAAGTTTAATCATCGTTCACGACTTAGTGGTGAGTAAGTAATAATTTTAATTGTAAGACAGGTTAGCTCATAATTTTAACAGTAAGTAGATTTGTGATCTCAACAGTAGATAGATGATTTTTAATAGCAAATTGATTCATGATTTTTAATAGCAAACTAGTATGTAACCCGTCGCTTACGCTGACAGATATTGTTAAGTTATAAATATGAAATATATTTATTATAAATATAAGAATATATAGTAGTAGAGTTTTGCAAAAAGAGAGATCATATGATAAGAAATAAATAGCGTACAGAAAGAAAATAGGTAATATGTACTAAAAGTGGAGGTTATACAGGGAGCAATATATAATTCATATGCATTTAACATCGTGTAAAAGGGTCAGTGAATTACGGTTACGTAAGAAAATGTAGGTTGGATTTTTATTAGGTGAAATTTTATAACTTTAGTGGAAAAAAAGGTTAAATTTCTCGGAAAAATTGGGCGTTTATAGAATAGATAGTGGAATAAAGTTTGAAAAGAAATAGGTGAATGAATAAAATAGTATATAGATATATATTGTAATTAAAGTAAATAAATATTAATGTATATAAAAGAGGTAATAAGAAGCAATAAATAGTAATAAAGTAAAATTAAATAGGAAAATTTTAGTAAATTAAAATAAGAAATTATAGTATATAGTATATAGAAATATTTAAATAATAATTATTATTAAATTATATTAAACCTCCTGATGATATTTATATTTCGTCAGAACGTCTTCACGATTTAATCAATTTCATATATC
>CAJVPZ010002758.1:0-11938 GCA_910592135.1 Racocetra fulgida | reverse complement strand
TAATTTTATATAATTTTATATAATTTTATATAATTTTATATAATTTTATATAATTTTATATAATTTTATATAATTTTTATTGAATAATTCATCGGTTAATCAATCAAATCATTTATAAAAAATATGCATTATGCTGTCATCGTATACTTTTTATATAATAAATTACCTGTTATACTTTTTAAGGATTTTCACGCATGAAGGATCGAGTTTACTTTTGATCGCGTGGTTTGGTTATCTTTTTTTTTGGGTGAATCCGTATATAAAGTTACGTACGTACCTAAGTACAAAGTTTTACATATAAAGTTATGTACATATTATTGTCAAAATATTCTATATAGTATAGAATATTATACGTAAACCATATAAAACATTATAAAACATTATAAAACATTATAAAATATTATAAACTATTATAAATGATAATAAAATATTATAAACTATTATAAATATAATATATAAAATATTATAAACTATTATAAATATTATAAAATATTATACATAAAATATTATAAAATATGTGGAGTATAATCATTTCAGTATAATTCATTCGGTTTTAGGTTGTTATCCTTATAAAACGAAAAACCTGAATCGGTTTTAGATGTGAGATGAGATGTGTAAATATGAGATGAGGTGTATAATGTGAAGTGTATAATGTGAGATACTAGGTACATACGTTACTTATGTAGTTACTTATGTTGTTACTTATGTAGTTAAGTACATATCCATACCAATACCAATACCGGATACCGGATACGTACTTACCCAGTTACGTAAGTTACGTACGTTACGTACGTACTTCTCGGGATAATTATTTTCGCAATTGATATATTCATATACTGTATCGTTATCGTTATCATTTTCAGAATTTTTTTAAACTAGCCAAATATCAATTCAAACAACATATTAAATTTAATGATACATATAACGATAATATGTCGATATACGTGCAAAAACTTGATAATATATGTACGCACGTACTTCTGCAACTTACACAAAACCAACTTGCAAAAAAAAAAAACTTGTTATGTTCTAAAAAAGCAAATACTAATGATTCTAGAATATTCGTAATGATTTATTTTCAATTTCAATTTTTATATTCATTATATCGATAATTATATCGATATTTTCGATAATTATATCGATAATTATATTGATATTTTCGATATTTTAGTATTTACGATATTTGTTCATCATTCATTCAAAAAATTCAAAAAATTCAAAAAATTCAAAAAATTCAAAAAATTCAAAATTCAAAAATTCAAAAAATTTAAAGCAACCAATCATTATATTAATATTCAACCAATCATTATATTAATATTCAACCAATCATTATATTCATTATATTCAACCACATTATATTCAACCACATTATATTCAACTCATTTATTCATTCAAACATTTCATTCAGTTATCAAAAAGTCCCGATTGTTAGACCTCGACTATTGTATTGATTATATGAGAACGATAAGCAAAAAAGAGAAAAAAAATTTTTTTTTTTTTTTTCATGTATGAATTATAATTGTAAATTCATAAATGTAATGATAATTGAGATATATCAAATTGAGATATCTAGTTAATTGAGATATCTAGGGAGCAAAAAAAGTGTGGGAATTTTTAATCCATATCGAATTTCAAATTTTAAATTTCAAATTTCCAATGTAAATCGAATTATAAATTTCAATGTACAGTATATCGAATTTTAAATTTCAATGTACTCAAATGTATGAATTTCTACGATATACGAACGAAAAGAGAAACCAGATCATAAAAAAGAAAACGAACGCTAAACTATAATTTGGTTTATAGCGTATAAACACGAGTCATTGATTGATATTACATAATATAATTTTTTTTTTCATAATGTATTTTTTCGGATTGTATAAAAATAAAGGTTTATTGTAAAAAGGTAATGATATAAATTACACAAAAATAGAGGCATGCATGAGCACGAGGGAGCTGCTTTTACATTATAATGGTAGATTGTCATCGAACTGTCATTAGATTGTCATAAAAAATCTTACGATCTTATTTGACCATTAGTAACATAGCATGTTTATATATTTTGAAGTAAATACAAAAAAGGTTCAACGAATCATTGAATAAAAAAATCAACGCAAAAAAAATTTTTTTTTTTCTGTCTAATAGTTTCACACGCATTATTTAAAATCACAATCCAAAATGTTTCATCTTTTTCTTTTTTTTTTTTTTTTTTCTTTGATTGCTTATGTTTCATGCATAATGATTTTCGGTAAACATCCAAAAAAAATAAAGAGTTAAAAAGTTTTTTTTTTTTGAACCACTCGAAAAAAGAAATTTTCGAATAAGTCTGGTTCTTGATTATTTAATCATCATTCACACATACAAAGAACCTCCTTTCATCCTCTCGTAGCTTATTATTCTTATTATTACTTATTATTACTTATTATTACTTATTATTACTGTATTATCATTACTGTATTATTACTGTATTATTACTGTATTATTACATGTATTATTACATGTATCTTACTGTATGATTATTATTAGGTTACTTGTTTCATTATGCTGAATGGACATGACAAATGATTTTGAATTCCAAATTTGGAAAAGAAATGATTTGTGTAAAAAAAGGAAAGTGGTGTGAAAAAGATGTCAAGTGAAAAATAATGAGAGCGAATAAAAAAAAGATAAGAGCAAAGAGAAAAGCAAGTATATTTATTGTATTTTTGTCAATTATTTTTCAAGAAACTGATCTCCAAGGTATAAATCAACATTAACTAACATTAACTAACATTAACTAACATTAACTAACATTAACTAACATTAACTAACATTAACTAACATTAACGTTAGTGTGTTATTGCGTTATTGCATTGATGCGTTAGTGCTAATTAGCACGTCAACATCTAACACGTCAATATTCAACCACGTCTAACAGCTAAGATTTAAGATTTAACTACGTACGTCAACATTGACTAGGTCCTCGATATTAACAAAGTACCGTCAATAACGTCATCAACTACAATTATTCAACTATAATTATATACAGTATAATAATATTAAGTACGTACACCCTGTACACCATGTATATCAAGGCATCGAGGATATCAAGGAGAAAAACATTAATGAATCAAAAAAGTATGTGCGTACATCTTTGATACTTGATAACTTTATAGTTAATCAAACAGTAAATCACTTATTAAAACTTGTGATAAAATATTTAAAGTATTTAAAGTATGTATTTAAAGTATTTAAAGTAAGTATTAAGGTAGAGAATCAGGTTTAATTAATCAGTTTAAAAAAAAAAAGCCTGTTACTTTTTTTTTTTTTACGAATCAATTACTGTATGTATACAATTAGTAAATAAAAAAAAAAAGTTCATTTCATTCATTCATCCGTTCATCCATTCATTCATTCATTCATTCATTCGTTTTAAATATAGTAAAAAAATACCTCATTTAACCTCATTTACGTTAACTGGTTAAATTACCTGTATTCAAAATTCTTAAAGGGGAGACAATTAAAAAACCAAGCGAGTAATATCAAGTTATCAAGTTATCAAGTTTCGTTAACTCCCTTTTTAATCAATTTTAATCAATTTTAATCAAGATCATTTAAAAAAAAAAAAACAACACACGAGCAATGCACACACACAAACACAGAAAACGTAAGAGACAATGTGAAAATTTGATGATATGCTAAATTTTTTATGCTTTTCTTGTTCCTCAAATTTTATTATTCAACCGAAAACTCATTTCGAAGAAAGAAAAAAAAAAAATTGCTAAAACTTTTTTACAAACATTTTTTTTACTACTAAAAAACTGAGAACTTTCTTTTGTGCTAGAACTTGTAAAAATATAATTCTTGAAAAAAAAAGTTTTATATAAATTTTTTTTTTTTTTTTTTTTTAATAATTTTACAAAAATTTTTGTCGTATGTGGTGATGTAATTTTAATAATCGTATATTGCTTATTTGCCTTATAAATCTTGTTATATAAAGTCTAATTGTATATACAGAAGAAAAAAAAAGTGCGAGGAAATATATAGCGTACATTCTTATAATTGTTCATATTGTAGTTTATAGTATAACCGTCCAGGAAAAAAAAAAGAAAAAGGATATGAAAATAAAATGAAAATGTATGTATACATATAATTTCGTAAAGAAAAAATTTTCATGAAAAAAATAAATCGTTCGTTTTTTTTTTTTTGGGTTGAAAAAAGATGAAGATAGAAAAAAAATTATTTTCTTGAAAAATAATTCCAAGAAAAAAAAAATGAAATTGTAGAATTGTACAAGATTTATAAGCAAAAAAATAAATCGGATTTCGAAAAGAAATTGGTACCATGAAGAAATAACAATATAATCGAATGATGTTGAAAAAAAAAAAATAATAAAAAGCAATTGTTCGTTTTTTTTTCTGGGAAAAAAAATAAAAGTTCAAAAATTTTTGTTTCTAAAGTACTTTAAATGCGTTTTATATACCACAAAATTTGTTTAAATTTGTTTAAATTTGGTTGTTTAAAATTTGTTTAAAATTTTTTTGTTTTTTTTTTTTATACCACTTTTTACCGACCGATTAGATATTTTTTTTCCCAACCCCAAAACCAGAAAATAACCCAAATAATAATAATAATAGTGTTAAAAAAAGGATTTTAATTAATTAATTGTTTAATTAATTAATTAATTTAGTTAATTAATTAATTAATTAATTTAAATCCGTATATCGTCTTCTAGTTTTCATATTTTGAACCTCGGGAGATTTTCTACAATTTTCTTCCATTTTGAAATGACGACGAAGTGCATCAGTACGAGCGAATGCTTTACAACAACAAGGGCATTGATAAGGTTTAACTCCTGTATGTACACGAATGTGTCGTTGTAAATCATGTTTTCTGGAAAATGATCTTGGGCACATTGGACATTGATACGGACGAGCTGGTGAATGAGAACGAAGATGTGCCTTAAGATTATACAACCTACTAAATGTTTTTGTACATTCTTCATGTGGACATTTAATAAGTTGTTGTTGATTTTGTACCGATTGAGGTTGTTGTGCCGGTTGTTGTTGTGGTGAAGATGATGTCGAAGGAAGTGGATTTATTTGTGCCGGATTTACCAATACTGGATTTGATGGATAATCAAATGAAATCGGTTGCATGGGTTGTGGATTGGTGGGAATACTTCTATTATCAATGTTCCCATTTTGTTGAATAGATACTGGCCACATCCCATAAGTATTTTGTGAATTAATGTTTGGAACGAGTGATGTATTATCATTTTGACGAGGTTCATAAATGATAAAACGCATTTGATCAAATGGTGGTTGAGAATTTTGATGATCGATTGATGAACGACCGCAAAGCTCATAATATTGAGCAATTTGATCATTTAAAGGGAAATGAAGTTCTGTTGTTGGTGAAGTAGCTTCACTTTGAGGCTCTTCACAAAGTGGATAATTATAATTGAATTGATGATTTTCAAAATCATTTGAAGCCACAATATGAGGGGAAGATCCAGCGCTCGAGACCGAATCCATATCGAGATTATAACCACCAAATTCTGACTTGATTGGTGTGGAAGAAACAGGTTCGAATTTAACATTTTGATCATTATTATCAAACTGGGAAAGTTGTGAATTTGGTGAGAAAACCACATTTGGTACAGGTTGTTGAGGGGAGGTGGAACCTGAAATCGGCAACATAGAATATTGTTCTTGGGGTTGCTGCGGTGGTTGTTGCGGCTGCAACTGTTTTTGATAATATTCGGTTTTAACGAATTGTTCACCACCACAATCGACAGGATAGAAACTGTCAGTGGCGCAAAGACTAAAACTACCGTATGGTTGTTCGATGAATGGCATGTTGTTAAGTAAGCTGCCAGCAAGAGCGGTCATAAGTTTTTATAAAAAAAAAAAAAGAATGGATAAGTCGTTGAAATATGTTTCTTTTTTTTTGGGAGGTTATTTTTTTTTGGAATTTTTTTTTTGGTTTTTGGTATTTTTTTTTTTTTTGGAAGCGTAAATAATCGAAGCTTATAAAATGAACTTAAAGAAAAAAAAAAATAGAATAAGAATAAAACCGTATAAGAAAAAACGAACTTCGAAAAATGAAAAAGTCCTTGTTCAACAAGACTAACGAAAGCTATAGAGCCTGAAGAAAAAGGTATTTTATAATAAAAAAATAAAATATATATAAACTATAAACTAACAGGAACAAAAAACGGTTTGTTTGTTGTTGGGAGAAAAAAAAAAAAAAAAAAAAGAGGGCGGGGAAATTGCTGCGTTTATATAGTAAGTAAATTTTAGATGCGTCTTTGAATAATTCGGATTATCTTACTCATACAATAGATACAGTTGATTGAAATATATTATTATAGTGATATACAATAGTAATGTAATAAAAATTACAATACACGTATACAGTATAAATAACTATACAGAATAATAAATGAACTTGCACTCGGATGATTGATTAAAGATTAATATCGACGAACAAAAAAAAAAAAGAATTATTCTTTTAAGCTCTTTTAATGAAATTTGTTCGAGCAGTCCCGCAGACTTAAGATTAATAGGATTTTTTTTTTTTTTTTTTTTGTCTTTTCAAATTTGACGAATGTAAGCGCTTATATATACCTTGAAAAAATTATGACTTATGCATTTCTGTACATCTGTGACTTGTCGAATATCTTTGAAGAAAAAGACAAAAAGACTAGCCAATAAATACACTGACAAGCGATTTTTTTTTTTTAGTTTATCATACTTTAAAAAATTATATATATATATATAAAAAAAAAAATCTTTTTATATGTATTACTTTGAACCTTTTTTTTTTTTTTTTTTTTTTTATTAGTCTATTTTAATTCTAATTGTTTGTATTTTAGAATTTATACTAATGATATCATCGAAATAATATCGAAATAATATTGTCACAAACATATAAGAAATTGGGGTAAGAGGACCTTTAAAAACTTTAGTTGAACATAGGTTGAACATAGGTTGAAATAGGTTGAACATTGGTTTTGAATAATCGGACCCTTTTGAAACCATGCTTACATAAGTTTCATAAGTTTATCAACAAGGAAAAGTGACCTATATTGTATTTTTAGAACATCGGCCTTCAAAAAAAGGGTTATTGTATGACTAATGATATGACTATGATATGACTATGATTATTATGACTATGGTGATAACCGTCGTGATGTCTATCGTGTGATGTCTATCGTGATGTCTATCGTGATGTTTATCGTGATGAATATCGTATGACTATCGTAATGCTAAAAAAAAATTTACATCACAGAGTATCACAGGGTTTAAGTCATAAAAGGAAAATTATTTGTCAGCGGTCAACCGGGGGATATTTCGATATAATGATGTCACACCACATCTTGTACCACTTTTTCAAATGCTTATTACGTTCCCCATAAAGAGATTTAAAATAAAATAAATTATAAAAAAAAAATTTAAGGTAATTCATCCTGACATGCCACTTAATAATTGATCTAATCTCCATCGTATTATTCTATTGTTATTTTATGGTTATTTTATGGTTATTTTATGGTATGGTATGGTAATTTTATGGTATTTTATATAGTATGGTATGGTAATTTTATGGTATTTTTTATAATATGGTATGGTATTTTAGATTTTATGGTGAATATCAGATATAGTACGTACGTATAAGCATCTTAACATCTTGTTTAAGATGAACTTTCGTTCATCTACAAGTTTTTACTCCTTTATTCGGATTTTCATCCTTCTATTTTCCACTTACTTTCATTCAAAGTTAAACTTTTCATTCAGACATCAATTTCGGAACATGCTAGAAAATTAACGAATATAATTTCACAAGACTCTGATCACATGTATCAGTCAATTGACCCATTATCCCAGAAGTTGGGAAGATCTACCATCTTAAAGGTATGTGATACCATCCAATTATATTCGATTTATTTCTGGAATTTATAATGATTGTAGATCTAATACCTTAAAAAATATGTGATACAACCCAATTATATTCAATTTATTTCTGGAATTTCTTTCGAGAGTTTTAATATCGTTAATTATTGGTTTGTATTTTTGACAATATTGTCCATTTAAACATGATGTTTCATCAGTAAAAGATATTCATGTACATATATACAATATTTGAAATTTTTTTACCTTTGTTTTTTTTACCTTTTTTTCTATTACAGTATTACCTTTGTTTTTTTTTTTATCTTTGTTTAAAAATTACCTTTGACCGTTACCTTTGACTGTCTTTGACTTGTCTTTGACTTGTCTCTGACTTGTTTCTAACTTGTTTGACCTATATCTTTAAATATGACCCAAAAAAAATTAAGTTTGGTTAATCTGGGAAGAAAAATAATCTACTTAAAATTACTAAAATTAAAAATGAATGGTCCGTCCTCAAGGTCTGGACAATTTATTATGTGATCGTCGTTTGTATTATCCGGAAATGATTATCAATGTGTCGATTACTTTTTCATTTTTGAAATTAATTAAACCAGTTCATCTTTTATATAATCATAGTTAACATTAATAGTTAACTTCAATGGTTAATATATAAACGTTAAATATATAAATATTAAATATATATAAACGTTAAAATATATAAATATTAAATGTAAATGTAAATGTTAAATATATAAAAAGTTATTAATAATTGTTATTGTAAATAAATGTGATGACTTTGTTTTATCACAAATACCTCATAAATACTTCAATTGAATAAATTGAATACCGATACTGTACTGCATAACGATAAACAAATTTATTGTCCTACTATTGCTATCACTTATCTACCTTGCTTTATCATATCAAAATCATTATCATCTTTAATAATCTTTTTAAACGTTAAATACTGTCCATTTTCTTATTACCATATTTATAAGATTACAAAAGTTGTACGAATCAATAAACATGCTTTTTTACTTTAATAAATGATCTATCTTGCGTCATACATTTCTTTGGTTTCTGTCTGTCTACATCACATGATTCCTTAAAGTTTCTTAATTCTCTTACGTATATACAGTACGAAGATATACAATATATATATATCGTATATACGTATATCAAATATATATGTATATATATATCAAATATATATGTATATATATATCAAATATATATCGTATATACAGTGTATATATATATATATATATATATATATATATATATATATACGTATATGTATATATATAATATATATGTATATATATATTTGTATATAAGCATGTGTATACACATACTCACATAACACATATATACACATTAACTATAACTATTTACTTTTACTTATTTTACTTATACTATTTTAACTTAATCTATGAAACAAAATCACACTTAACTAAACTTAAAAGATATCTCTTGTTGTCTGATATTATATTTAATTATACTTAATCCATTTTTAACCTACTTAATTTAATCTATTTAATTTGCTTGACCTGCTTAATCTACCGTCGAATTTCTTATTGACACATAACAAAAACTCTATAAAGGTTTAAAATTGCTATTTTATTATAATTGTTATAAGCATCTTCGTGTAACCCATCAAATATGCATGCTTCCAAAATTCTGACTCCCCTTCTTTAATCTGCATCCTTAATTTTCCCGCCACTTTTACTCACCATCTTTACTGTCTTCATTCTCTCCTTTTTACTATTATGTCTTGTAACAATATATGTACTTTCCCAGATATTCGGTTATAACTTTATCGTGTTGCTTTTTCTTTTAATCGGCACTGGTGAAACCTTTATGTCAATACATTTTCTACATTGTACAAATGTTGCCTAGTCTTTGTAGATTCTATTTATTTGTCGTACACTATAATTGCACTAGCATTCATTTATATTACATCATGTCATGCTTTTTTTACAACAATGCTTCATTTTTTTAAAAACTGCTGATATTCGGTATCTCCATCCGATTGTGGTATTTATGATCTCATTTTGCATATACTTTTTCGTAATCTTTTTTTTTTATTATTGTTATTGTACTTTGCTATTTTATACATCTGCTATGCATAATTATCGATCCTACCTCACTATCCCTTCTTTAGAAAAAAATATCTACCCTCCATTTTTGCTACGTAGCGATACTGAATTATCGTCATTCGTATTCATTTTTTTCTCGTTTCCCATTTATCCTATTCTATTTATCTTCTTAAATTACTGTAATCGTTTAATGTCAATGCAAAATACGAACTATCAATCGTCTCAATGTAAAATTTCTTGCAGTATATGTGTAAATACGTACGTACGTACGTACGTTCCTATCTATTTGCTATCTGTCTAATTGCTATCGAGATATAATTCATCTGACTCGGGTATAACTATGCAGTTATATAATGCGTTATCATTATGCATATTCAATTCTTCTGCATTTATAATTGTAGCGTTACAAGCATCAATCATTTTACTGCGTACTCATTATTAAATCATTGATTACTTATGCTGTACTATACTATACAATAATTTTATTTTGTTTAATGTCGTGGATTATTATGAAATTGGATTCAAATAAAATTTTAGGGTTTCTATTGATTCTTCTAAAACCTACTACTTATACTTGTTTACTATAATTTCTCCTCTTAAAGTTAACCCCTAACTCTAAAAGAAGCTAAGTCAATGCATTTTAAAATTTTGTATTTTTTCGGTGTCTTGTATATTTAATCTGTTGTATTTAATTTGTTTTATATAATTGTTATAATTGTATTTTCTTTTTTACCTTATTTATACTATATAATAATGCTTTATTATATTATACTATAGAATATTAATACTATATTTATTAATATAAGTTTTATTATTATATTTTATATTAGCAGTTGCCAATAATTAGTATTAAATTTAAATATTAAATTAGATATTAAATTATTGTTAATTAGTTTTGTTTAATTTTAAATTAAAAAATATTAAATTTTTTTTTTTTGAATATTAATGGTGAGATTATATCTCTGTCTTTATTAAAATTTAATTTAACTCTCTTACAAAGCAAAGAATATACAGCTTTTTTACAAAGAGAAGAAAATATAACTTTTATACAAAGAAAAGAATATATTTAAACTTTATATTCTAAAATAGCAAGAAAAAAACTCAGACTAATTTATTTGCGGTCTAAACCAAAAAATATTAAGTATTAGATATTATATAATATATAAATTAATATTTATTGGTTTAAACTACAAATAAACTAGTTTTTCTTTTCTTGTTATCTTAGGATATGGAGTTTAAATATATTTTTTTTTATTGTAAAAGCATTAAATTAAATTTTAATAAAGATAAGACATAGTTTTACTATTAATATTTAAAAATATTATATTTTAATATTTATATTATATAGTACTTTATTATATATTAATTATATAAATTAAGCTAATTTAAGTTTATAGTTAGGGGTATAGTAACATAGTGTAGTTGATAAGTTGTTATCTCCAAAATGGCAGATCTAGAGTTCAAATCTACTGTTGACAATTTTGAAAAATAAAAGTTGTTTCAGTAACAATTATTTAATAATTAATTAAATATATTATATGTAACTTAGATATCATATCTTGAATAGGAGCTTTTAAATGAAGTTATATGACCTTATACAGACAAAACCAAGGACTAGAATAATTAAAACCCATTTGACAAGTCCTGAGCAAAGAGGCAGTAAAAATCTTTAATAATACTGCAGAAGCTGAAACCTTAAAAATTAAAGACTAAAGAATTAAATATAATAACTCTGACATAAAAAGAGTTTACCAATCTGGTTACTAATATCATACCAGAAAAAAAGGTCCTATATTATGAAATTAGAACTGAAAGAAGAGAATCAGAAGCATTTAAAGTCTAGATATTGTTATAGAATGAGTTGTAGTATTAGTTTTATTATTAAGTTTATTATTAGTTATTATTAGTTTATTATTAATTATATTATTATTATTATATTATTATTATTATTATCTTGTATTCTATTAT
>CAJVPZ010002757.1:0-11940 GCA_910592135.1 Racocetra fulgida | reverse complement strand
ACAACCCGATATTTTGGTCTGTTTTGTCCGAATTAGCCCGATCGGAAAATGTCGTAAGGTGATTTTCAAGGCAAAGATCCCATATTACTAGCTTCAGTTGGAATGTTAGTTTTTAATTCATCAAATGCTTGAGGAATATCATTATGGGGTAAAAAGGCAAGAGCAGGAATATGCCTCATAAGTAAAGTAAAATTTTCATCTGTTCCATATTGTGCTGCAAGCCCGGACGCTTGGATCTTACGATAAACACTTTGTGCCAAATGAAAGCGGCAACCCTTACATTGAACATCTTCAAATTCTAATTGGACGGCGTTTATTGCTGCTGCTTCAAAATCTGTTAGAACGACTTGTGGACATAAATTAATACCATTTTCATCACTAAAATTAATTAATTCCTGAAACAGTCTTCTATAAAATTCTTCAGATTTGCTTGACATTAAGGCAAAAACTAGAGGCACAATTCTTGAATTCTCATTCCCGCCAACACATCCTAAACAAATTCATATTTGAAATTGTTAATAAGGTTATAAAATTATATACACTCAAACCCCTCTATAGTTGCACCTTCAGGATACAAAAAACCGTGATTATAAAAAGGTGTGACTAATATGTATAGTGGTATTATCTATATAGTTATAAATATAGAGGGAGTTGACTGTATATTGCAATTAATATTAAATATTAATTATTAAATAATTAAAAGAAAATTATTATAATAAAATAATAATAAATAATAATAACAAAAAATTAAAATAAAAAGAATTAAATAAAAAATTAAAATAAATAATAATATATATATACCATGAATAGTGTATAATTAGCGAAACATGTTTGGGACAGTTTTGAAAGTCCCATCCATAATCCAAAAAGGAGAACGATTCAAATAACGAATATTATCGACAGTTGTGAATATTAAAATTCTACCTTGACCTATAGTAGAATCATTAATTAAAAAATTATACCTATTTAATGTTTTTTTACATATTTTCAAGAACAACCAAACTTTCTAATGATAGTGGTTCAGTAGGAAGATCAAGATGCCTAATTCTTTGAATTGTTTGACAAATTGAATTAGATGATGGAAGATATGGATATATATTTGGAGAGCTGCTGGTAACTGCTTCTTGTAAAATTTGTGCAGGTCTGTCATTAGATCGTTGAGCATGTTCTTTAATTCTAGCAATTGTTTTCGCAACATGTACTCGACTTGCTTCTGCTTCATGATTATGATCCGACCAACTTTGAAGATAATGGTGATTATTAACTAGCTTCGTAACTGCACGCCCATTATATTGAAATACATCTCTCTTTTCGCAGTACCAATAAATGAATTTCTTCTATTTTTATCTTTATTCATCAAGTAACCATAAACATTAATTTTGTCTCTGCCATGATTTGATGGAACGACTTCACAAATAATATTATTCATTCTAATTATAGAATTATAAGAAAAATAACTGTTTTTAAAAAAAATATATTTAATTTTTATAGCTAAGGTTAGTAAATTGTAGATTTCATTTTCTTCACATAGATGAACCTTTTATATGAATTTATTATCTTAATGGCTCTTATATTTTTATCTTGAAGAAACGTAAAAAATTTTATCTTGTAATTTTGCCTTATTAGATACAATGCACAAGATTTTTTATTGATTTTATTTTTTTAGTATTTACTAATATGCCTATACATAAAAGTATTCAATTTAATTCTTGATTTTCATATGCAAATATAATATCAGTTAAAAGATTCTATTGTGCTTTTCTTTAAACAATTTTTTATGATATGAATTGTTGATTTACATGCAAGTACATAATATTGGTTAGTAGCTTTATAGACTTTTCTTCTAGATATAACTTGAAAATGCTGATTTTTATATATAAATGCAATACATATTAATAGCTTTTATTGTGCTTTTCCTTTTTCAAATAAGTATTTAATTACTTTACTTTTATATTATTTGTACCTATTCTATGTACATATATACTCATGTACATATATACTTTTTTTATTTAGCAAATACTATTTTTATTACAAATAATGAATTATCAAATAGAGTATTTCATAGGTTTTGGGCCCTATAGCTTAGCAGTTAAGCTGCCAAACCTTCACAGACTAGGTTGATAGTTCGAGTCAGGCTAGAGGCAAAAATCTTAGGATTTTTAGCTTCTGTAACCCAATAGGGGCCATAATCGAATAGGAGCCCTGTGGTTAAGTCCAAGTACAAGTACGAAACTGAAAAAGGAAATTCCTGGAAGGAGGTCCAACCATGGAGCAGTGGCACTATGTATGATGGTTTATAGAAGTTTCTGTTACACTAAGGTTACGCATGTTAGTCCTTAATTAGGGGTGACCGGGGCAGCACCAACATTCCAAGCGGTTGAGGTACTTGATTGGGAGAGTGATACAATGGTAAAAAACTGGAGTAGTGAGAAAAGTGGTGAACAGGAAGACAACTTGTGATAAAGGATTGGTCCATTCAGAATTTGGAAGCACCTCTGGCCCAAGCCACTTAGCCTATTAAGGAAAAATCTGTGAGAACAGAGTGAGAAAGCTGAAACTCAGGGTACGTAGTAAAAACTCGAAATGGCTGGATTCACCAGGCTAGTAGTACAATTGTACAAATCAGACTTGTATACCAGAAATTGATAAGGAATATCAAATACTGAAATTAGAAGTAGAAGTATTACAGACTGTAAGCTACAACTAGGTCTAGACCTCTAGAGCCTTGTAACCTTAAATGGCAGAGCATCGGTACATGATAGCTCAAACTATAGAAGAGAAGTAATATGAAACTTGCAATTTGGAAGTTATGGGGTAATCTATAACGCAACATAGCGAGTCTGCATCAACACACAGGAGTATCTACCTATTAGATAATGGGAATCAGCAGTATACTAACTAAACTAGGTGTTAATAACGAGGTTTAACCTGAGCCAGCATGAGTTCCTCATTATGATACTACCTAGGCAAACTAGTTGAAGATAACCAAGATTAGAAGTAGCCCTTAAGGCTATGAGGCCACATCCCAAAAGGAAGCACCAAATTTGAAAGCTTAGATATAAGTGGTATGAGAGATGTGAGAAATAACGTCATAGGGAAGTATACTAAAATAGGACTAGTGAAGGATGAAAAAATACTGGGTGAGTGCTATCCATAAGAACATTCCACTCTGGTAGGTTTGGATCACAGATAATAGATCAGTGGCTAGATAGCGGATAGGAACACCTATCACGCAAGTGATGGTTTTGGTCAGATGTAGGTAATCAATGGGATCTGGGTCTGACCTTGGTGTACTTGATATATGTAAATATGAAAATGTAGTAATACATATAATGAAAGTATTAACAATAAATAAAGTCATGGGCAAGATCCCACCTGAATACCAAAAAAAAAAAAAATAGAGTATTTCATATAAAAAATTAATTTTTTTTTTAAGAAGAAAAAATATTATAATTTAGTTTTAATAAATAAAAAAGTAATAAGTATAAAGCTATTTGTAATTGCATTGTGAGTATTAAATCTTCTTCTAAACAACACCACAAAATTAATCATCAAAAATTTTTCAAGAATTTAGAAAATTAACTTTTAAAATTGAGTTTAGCAATGGTGTGGTGACTTAGTGAAGTTGGTAAGTTGTCACACTCCCAAGCAGCAGAACAAGAGTTTGAATCCTACTGATGACAAAATTCAGAATTTATAGAATGTGTTACAGTATACTGTGTGACATCCTGAAGGGTTGTAGCACCTGTAACTTTGGTCGTATCAGCTTGTTCTTGAAGGCTGTATAATACATGAGTTATGCAACCACGTAAATTCAGAGCTTGGGTCCATGGCACACAGAAGCCTGCTTGGCAAGTCCTGAGTAGAGAGGTAGCAAAAATCTTTGACGATACTATGTAAAGGAACATTATCAGCAAACTGAACATCAGCAGTAAACAAGATGAGGACCGGGTATTTGGCAAACACTAATACCAACCAGATCGTATATAATATGAGGAAAAAAGATTCAATTAGAATATCAGGGGATGCCTACTAGTCGCTCTCAGACTATCTGGATTGGGAGTTTGGGAGCAGTTGGTGACCAGAGAAGTTGGTAATAGTCTGTAAAGTGGATGCTGAAGTTTGAGTAAACTTTACAAAGGCAAAAGTAGGTAATGGTAGTGGTTTCAGCTTGCAAGTACTTGTTTTTGGACTTGGTATAAGTTACTGAAGTCTAGGTTAGCCAGATTGTGGGTAGAGAGAACAAGGCTGCTACTATACCTACCTGTAGAGACCTATAGGCAACCAACAAGGTAATTAAGTCCAGATAAGATAGTGGAGGCACTTCATTATAAAGGTACTTAGCTTAGAATAATTGGTAAATAATATAACTAGGGTTCCCTCATTGAAATACTAAAAATGTAGACTCATCTAGTCAACAATAAACATCAATAAAGCTTAGTCCCGAAGAACACCTTATAAAAAAA
Organism: Racocetra fulgida; assembly: GCA_910592135.1. Classification (NCBI taxonomy): domain Eukaryota; kingdom Fungi; phylum Glomeromycota; class Glomeromycetes; order Diversisporales; family Gigasporaceae; genus Racocetra; species Racocetra fulgida. The sequence goes on along the minus strand of CAJVPZ010002757.1, from coordinate 7,474 downwards.
AAAAAAAAAGTTTTACATCGTAAAGTATATATTTTGTTAATTCTTTAAAGATATAAAGGTCAATTATTAAATTCAAGACTCTATTATAAAGCTTGTAGTATAATTCAAAACTTTAATTAACTCTAATAATTTGAATTAAAAATATTCACACTTCGATAATAATCTTCCACTATTAGGCTTAATTATAATAGCTTAGTTAATGCTTATAATTTATTACCTGATTTTAATCTGTATCTGTCTCAAAAACCATTTTATCTTTTGCAACTTTTACATATATTCTGTAACAGGTAATATGACTTGCTGCAGTTATGAAAACATAATTCAAGCCATATGATCCAAAATGTGAATTAATTAACAAAACAAAGATATTTAATAATCTGGCTTGGGGTAATGCTCTATTGAGAACAGTAGTAAGATATTGCTAATATTCACATAGTTAGAACTAAAGTTATTATCATATAAATGAGAATAAACTGCTTAATATTAATCATAGATCCTCTAATACTCTAAATAGCTATATTATTTAAAATGATCCTAATCATAGTAGCAAAGCTCCAATATTGTTTATAATAATATATAAAGCTTATTGATTTTATATAACTTACAGGAACAGATAAATAATAAGCATATAAAATCATAATAAAGACTACTTATTTGGTAGTAGAATTCTTAGTTCCCAAACCAAATCTTCCACACATTCTTTCAAGTATTCTAGTCTTTGTTGTGATTTAGATTATAGGAATAGGTGATTTTGAATTTATACTTTTTACAACATATATAATATAATAAATAGATAAAATAAATATGATTAATTTTAGCTATCAATTACTAAATATATAATAATAATTTCATAATAATTTAAGGTATTTCTATCTTAAAAAAGTAAGATCAAATATTGCATTTATCCTTTTTTGAAACAGATTTATCTCACATGAATAAATATCATATTGCATTTTTTTTATAATGATAATAAAGAAATAATTCAGTATTTATTGTTCTAAATTTTTCATATAATAATAACAATTTGTAGTACATCTTATATGTGTAAAATTCTTTATTGTATTGAATATTTTCTTATTAATAAACTCAATTCTTTAACAAATAATATTAATTTTACTTTTTTGAGTTAGGACTATTTTTAAATAAATAAGGTCAAATATTATATTAGATCTTTTTTTTTGTATTGTATAAATAATTATTTTTTGCTAAATACTAATTTAATTTTTTTTATATTAATAATTCAAGTTCAATATTGCATTATATCTTCTTTTGCTTTTTATATAGATACAATTACTTTTGTTATAGTGAACCTTTGATATAGTAAAGATTTGATATAATAAAAAATTTTAAATAACAAAATTATTAAGCTTCAACACAATATAGTAGAATTCTCTAAATATAAGTTATAGTGAAATTTTTTTTCTTTCTGATAACTTCACTCTAACAAAAGAAAGTTGGAATTTAATTTTTTCTGAATTTTAAATGTTGAGTATTTTGTTGTATCTTTTTTTATATAAAAATTTAGTTTTTTACTAGACACTATGAATCAGATTAATATTGTATTGAATTAATTTTAACCTTTTTTTGTATAATCTAAGTCAGATTAACTATTGAGTTTACTTTTTTTTTATGCTAATAATTTAAGCAAACCAAGTACAGCTTACTTTCATTATAATAAACCTTTAATATAGTAAAGATTTAATATAGTGAAGAATTTTAAATTACAGAGTTATCAAACTTCAACTCAATATAAGTGCTGTCACTGTCATTAGGCTTTTATTGCACTTTTCAAATTCTTGTGTCTGCTGATTTTCTTACATCTTGTTGAAAATCAGAAATTTAAAAAAATAACAATACATGATTGGTTAAAAATTATTTTTAACTAATTACAGATTTGTATTTCTTCTAGATTGATAATTTCTAACATAATGTATAAAAATCAATAGACACAATAATTTGAAAAGCACGATAATTATATTTTGTGATCAGTTTGTTTTTTGAGTTTGGTCTAAAATAAAATCTATTATTAAATTTTCATTTATATTTGTAGTAACTTGTTACAAAAATATAATTAAAATTTGATGATAGATGATAGATTTTTTCTAGACAGCACTTAGAAAATAAACTGGATACAAAATATGATTGAAAGCCTGATAACAGGTTTTCTCTTGACAGTACTTATATGGTGAAATATATTATAGTCTCTTTATATAAGTTATAACAAGTTTTTTAGTCTTATAATTTTACTATAATAAGAGTGAGTTGTATTGCATTGCATTCTTTTTTTTATTTAATAAAAAATAATTAAATTTTTTCTAGATATTACGATCTTTTTTTCTGTTTAATATGAGTTAAGTATCACATTGCATTTTTAGTTCTTTATTGGATAAATTGTATACTAACTCTAAGCTTTTTTTTTTGCATTAATGAAATAGGTCATGTATTATATTGCATTTTTTTTTTTTACATAAATAATTTCTTCACTAGACATATAACTAACTTTTTTTTGCATAAATAGATCAATTCTTTATTGTGTACTACAAAATTTAGTTAATAATATAAGCCAGATTAAGTTTATACTATATTTTTTATAAATAAATCAATTTTTTGCTGAATATTAAATCTTTTTTTTTGCATCAATGAGTTAGATATTGTGCTAAAATTTTTTTTTTAAATTTTTTTTTTTTTCGATGTTAAGGTGACCTCTTGGTCGCTTTCCTTTTATTTGGTTATTATTAATTTTTATAGTATAGTATACACCATACCATAACATATTTGGAGAGTACAAACTAGCTATATGTGCAACTTTTGGTTGTATATTTAAATAGTACTCTATTACTAAGTTTTATACTAGCTGCCGTATCTATAACCCTACTGAGTTACCTATTTAAACTCTCTGTGGCTATGAACATTAACTTCTAACCGAACGAGAATACTTAGTACCTCCTTATTTTCAGATACCCAACTTAGGATTTTAAGACAGACCCATCTATAGGGGTCCTTTATCCTCGAAGTAAACCTGCTAGAGCCTTTTGTATCCACAATCCGTCAACCTAGACTTCAGTAACTTATGCTGAGTCTGAGAACAAGTACTTGCGAGCTGAAGCCACTACCGTTACTTACTTCTGCCCTTGTAGAGTTCACTCAAACCCAGTATACACTTTACAAACAATTACTGCCATTTCTGGTCACCAACTGCACTCCAAACTCCCAATCCAGATGGTCTAGAAGGAACCAGTGGGCATCCCTTGGTATTCCGATTGAATCCTTTTTCCTTGTATTATATGCAGCCTAGTTGGTATTAGTGTTTGCCAAAATCCAGTCCTCGTCTGGTTTACTATTGGTATCCAATTGCCAATAACGATCCTTTACATAGTACCACCGAAAGTCTGTGCTACTTCTCTATATTCAGGACTTGCTAAGTGGGCTTCTGTGTGGCCTGATCCTCTGGATTTATATGGTGCATCACTTATTTCGTGTGACTCATATGTAATATTACTGTTGTTTTGCAACCTCCCTGTACAAGCTAGTGTGACCAAAGTTATAGGTGCTAACCCGTCAGATTACACACAGTTTACTGTAACACATTTCTTAAATTCGAATTTCGTTACCAGTGGGATTCGAACTCTTGACCTGCCACTTGAAGATTTGACAACTTACCAACTACACTAAGTTACTACACCCTTTTTTTTTAAAAAAAAATTTAATCCTTTGATAGATACTAACTTTTAACTTTTTTTTATATTTAATAATGTGAGCCAGGTCAGATGTAGTGCTATATTCTTTTTTTTATAAATAATTGATACTAACTCCAGCTTTTTTTTTGGTTTATTTTTACATAAATAAATTAGGCCAAGTATTGTTCTGCACTTTTTTTTTACTATCTTTGTCTATATGACTCTTTGGTTAAAGTTATATTAGTCATATTAAATGCTAATAAAAATTTTTTACAATTATTCTTAGTATAAGTTATATTAGTCTTTGTTATAACTAAATGAACTATTTAAGGTTAGAATACAGGTTAAGAGGCATGCTTTAACAAAAGGCATGCCTCTATTATGTAATTTATAATAATTATATAAATACAAAATAGAGAAAAGTATATACTTGTTTTTTTAATTTATTTATCTGATTCATTCCTTCTGATATATAGTATTTGGATATTAAATATATTCAATATCAATATTATTAAAATAATATATATATATATGTAATAATAATTTTAGTGGTTTATGAAAACCCAATATCTGTAAGATCAGAAGAGCTAAATTAGATAAATAATCAATAATTTACTAAATAACGAGTGCTCCTTTTCCTTCTCTAGCATTTATATGATTAACTAATTTAATAATTTACTAATCAGAACTAAATTCTATTATTGTTAATTATAATAACATATAATTTATATTTATAGAGGCATGTCCAAAAATTTGTCATGTCTCCAACCTAGATCTATGACATGTTATAAAGGGTATATAGATCATTTGAGGTTATAGGTCAATACTAAGCTTTTATATAGTGTCTAAAAATTTACAATTATAACATAGAATAAACTGGTATATAAATATAACATCTGATTATAAACTGATGTAAAAAATAATTTTTTGAAAAAGATATCTTAGCAGAAGTTCATCTGATTGGCTAATAAATTTAATTTAATTTTATATTATTAATACAATTTAGAGTATTTTTTAAAAAATAAAAACTAACTATAATAAAATAAAAAAAGCAGTATAGAAGGTTTCATTAGAGCTGTAGAACTCTATTATCAAAAATAAGATATAATTCTTGTCTATTTAAAAAAATTAGTAAGTTGATTTTATTTGGTTTTATAAAGTTATTACTATATTAACTTTTTTAAAGATAGAGGATACTGTAGATCATTTTTCATATAATATGCATGGCAAATTAAGACCTTATATAGATATAAGAATATGCTACTAATAAAAATTGTTGAAATTCAATTAATTTTTATTAAAATTTTATAATTTTATAAATTAAAACATGCTCTTTCTAATAATATACAGTAAATTTTAATAACCACATTATTTTAATATATTATACTTGTATATATCATGAAGTTGCTGCATGATCTCAAATATACTGGGGTTATGCAAAATTGTTAATTTTGATTGGTTATATTATATGATCATTATATGATTTTTATAAACAAAAAATGAATACTTAATCTTTGTAGCAGATTAAAATGAAATCTGATTAAAATAAAACTAGAGACCTTTTATCCTACTCTTAGAGCCTATAAAATCCATATATACTCATTTATTAATAATCCTAACCCTAACCCTACCCTAATGCTAAAAAGAACCTCAAAAAAATGTTTCTCAAAAAAAATTAAATTTTTTTTAAAAAACAGAAAAATTTTATTTTGATCAGATTTTGTTTTAATCTGTGCCAATCTTTAAATGCATATTTTCCAACTAATATCTAACCAATTTTAATAATTTTACTACTATTAGAATTAGAAGAACCTATTCTACAAATTTTATTATAAATTTTAAAATAAGTTACTTAATAAATTTTTTTTAATTATAAAAAAAAAAAAATTTTGCTATTATAATCAAATAAAAATTAATTTACTGTATTTGCTCGTAATAGGCGCCCCTGTGTGCTATTTTTGGACTCTGCACATTAATTTGAAGTGCGTATACACCTTATTTTGAGTAATAATATGATTTTTTGAAATCCTGTACCAATACCCGAAATAAAGTGCATAGACGCTATTAATGTAATTAATTTCATAAATTCGTAAATATAGTATCATTTTTCTTATAAATATTTTTTATACTTCGTTCTTGGTTTGAATGATTCAACACTTTTAAATATAAAACAATTTTTTTAACATATTACAATTCTCAACATATTTATTATAGAGCTATGTTAAATATTTTAATATCTAAAATTTTGTGTAGAAATCGAAATTTAAAAAATGTTTTAACATAACCATATATAAATATGTTTAAAAATAATTATTTATATCTAGAAATATCTTAATACTGGCAATAGTAATTTATATAGTCTTGACAGCTGCGTTATTAAAAAAAAATAATAATAATGATAGCGATAGGTTTTTATACTTTGCATTATTAGCCAAATATCCTAATCATGCATTTAGTTATAAACCTTCTTAGGTTGGTTAAATTGCTCTAGCGTTTCTGACTAGAAAATTTTACTAAAAAATTTTACTGTTAGATTAGTGTTAAGTTAGGTTTATAATACAAAATTTCACAAGAAAGACTTTTAGTTAGTACGCAGAAGGTGGCTTCATAGAGAAAATGTTGAGTTATAAACATTTTGATTTTTTTGTTCTTAATCTTGATATCTAATTAGTCAGTAAATTTTTAGCTAATCACATATTTTTTTTTTTTTTTGGTTTTGAAAGCGAGGTTTTACCCTCTGTAACTTTATTAGTTTTACTAATTATAGATACATTACGATGTGGTACAACTAAGCAACTTTAGATACAGAGAATTCAGACTACTTTATCTGTGACCTAAGCTTTACCCAATGGGTATTACCTATTTAAACCTAACCGGGATTTTTTGCTTTTCTGACCTTCCTTATTAGTATTCTATATATATTCACCACATTACTCACATAGCCACAAATATACTTCCAAATAGGTATTACAACTAAGGCCTTGTAACCAGGTTACTTCCTAATTTGGTGGTAGGCATTGGTCAGCGTTTCCTTCAGATACTGGGCTCAACATCTCAAATCTCATGTCTTTTGTCTTTATCTACTAACGCTCCTTCTAGACTTTTCTTTTTTCTTCAAGATACTAGCCTCCGCAGCTCTTATAATCATTTATTGCTTACTAGTATGTATCAGATTTTGGGAATAATAAATTATAAAAATATCTGATAACGGGCTTTTTTTTTGTGTATTTGTACGATTCGTATGTATGTACATACATACATATATACGTATATACATTAATATTAATCTTAACTTTTTCTAGTTTGGTCTAGAACCGTTAACAATAATTAAGAGTAAATAGTTGACTAAAGAGGTATTTTCTTCGATGAATGAGAGTCATGAACAAATCGACAATTCATTAATTAGTACATTGTAAGGGTGAAAAAGCTAAAAAGTATTCTTTCAAATAAAGTAACACACCTTAGAGCCAATTTCAAAAGCTATATTTAGTAAAAGTTATTCTCAAACCCCTTGTTAATAAATCTAATAAGTCGTAAAAGTAAAGTTGTCTATTGTTTATCTTGCCTTTGTGATTTTCGTAGACTAGCTATTTTCTTGTTATTAAAAAAAAAGGTAACTGACCCTTATATATATAATTCAAATTGATTAAATATGTAATTAGCTGGGTTGGGCCCTGTAGCTTATTGGTTAAGCTTCCAAACTCCCAAGACAAGGTCAATGGTTCGAGTCAGGCTGGCAGCAAATTTTGAATTTGTTACTGTAACCTTAAGGAGCCAAATCGAATGCGAAGCCCTGT
>CAJVPZ010002756.1:0-11941 GCA_910592135.1 Racocetra fulgida | reverse complement strand
TTTTTTAGAGGAGAAGGGGGGTAAAAATTTTAAATTATATATAAGAACCTGATTAAATTATATATTAAGAGGAGAGAGAGGGATAAGCTTCTGATAAAAAAAATCAGGTGATAAATAATACTGCCTTTAGTATATTTAGTTTGTACTAAAACATCAAATTGAAATATAAATTGCAATGTAATTTATAAAAAGGCTATAAACCTCAAATTTTAATGAATTTAAGTTTAAATGTAAGACTCACTTATTTAGATTTATATAATTATAAATCAGGATTTTCAAATAAGGATTTTGAACAAAGGTTAAATTTTACAAATCTGCTGAATTGAATATCAAACAAAAACTTTAAGAATTTAAATAAATAAAGGTTATTTAAACCAAAAATGCAATTTTTATAATATAGTAGTTAATTTGATTTTTTTAATTTTAAATTTTTTAAAAAAATTTTTACTTAGCCCTATTTGAGTAGACAAAATCACTACCTGGATATTCAGATATCCACAGATAATCTGGATAATACCTGACCCAGGTATAATCTCTAGGACTAACACATCATAAGATTACTTGATAGTCACTTGCTACCTTTAACCAATCAAAATTGTAAAATTTGTTAATTCTAGATTAGTTTGAAAATCAAAACAAATAATTAAACTCAATTATCTCAAAATAACATATATGTAAAAATAGGCTGTTTCTATTGATAACACTTCATATTAGAGTTAGAGTGTTTATTATATATAAAATTAAGCACTGAAAACTTTTACTTAATGATATGAAGTAAGTTTTCATAATAAAAATTTTAAATATTAATGTTTTTTGTTTTTTTTTCTAAAAATTCTTCATTTTTGTTACACAAATATCCTGCGATTTGATTGGTTAATCATATAACTGATGAATTTCACCTCCGGTGAGTATTAAGATCGTCTGATAAATAATTCTTCAATAATTATTTTCGATTATTGGGCCCTGAATAGAGTCACCAAATTAGTTTTAACCCCTTGTTTAATTTTTTTTTTATTGGTCTGACGAATTCTTAGGGTGATTGTTTTGATTTAATGAGGTCTATTCTGCACGATTCTTAAGAAGGATTTAATGAATATGCATAAAATCCATTAGATTATCGTCTAATTATTAACCTAGACCTACAAAGATATGCTGTTTGACTTTGTTATTGTTATGAGTAAATGGTCAAAATAAACCTTCTGCCTCAGTCATTTAGACAATTGTATTGTCAAATAACCTGTCCTACTACGTGTATCAAAAATTTTTGAGGTTCTCTCTCTTGCATTATTATACATATTAGCCTATATGATATATATCTAGGGGCATGCCCCCAGAGGCATGCCCCAAAAATTTGCCGTGCCCCAACCCTACTTAAGATGAACTAATCATTTTATTCACTTTTTATTTCTTAAATTTATTTTATTTTATTTTTTTTGCTTTTTTAAATCGGTAAACGGATACCGATTCTACAACAAGCTACTTCATTTTTACGATTCATGAATGATACATGCCAATCCGGATCTACGATTTATGAATGACATGTGCCAATTCCGGATCGACCTATATTCCACAACAACATAAAATGTTCTCGGACATGTGATTTTAAACCAATCATGACACAGTATCAGGTGTAACGTGAAACAAATGTTAGTGTAATCATCACGAGACCGCGAATTTTTATGCAGTTGCTATAATAATTCCGTAACGACACAGAACAAATAGACTACAAAACCTGCATTTCTTCCTGAAATAATATAAAATTTTAATTTAGCAAAATAAAAATACTAATAGAATGATTATCTTTATATCAGAGATTGTTATCAATATAAAACTAAAAAAACAGATTAGGTTTACATACCTATTTGCATGCAACTTTAAAAAATTATTTGTATATAGTGTTTAAACTTGTAAACCTCAGGTTTAACACTAACACTAATTTTCTATTTAGTAAAGTTAATCATATATTGGGCATTATTCTTAATTAATTTATTGATTAGTGCGAAAAAAAAGATCTGGAAATAAAATTTTCACTCTGCGAATCATCATCCGCCGTGTGATAATATTTAAATAATCTTGCTATTTGTAGCATTTGTTTAATGAAAGAATATTATTTTTAAATACAGAAAAAATTTGTTGTTGAGTATTAGGCATTTTATATATTATTGAAGGCCTAGTGCAATCTTCACGTAAATGCGACTATACCAAAGTTGGCAACAAATTTAATATAAACGTTTAAAGTAGTCAGATAGATGATGCTGCTGCATATAGTATCTCCTGGAATAATATCTTTCATTTTTTGACAAGTGATTTTTGGCCCAATTTTATAATTAAAAGCACAATCATTCCATTTGGTTTGATACATCTAATAGCAAGATATACATTAACCAGTAATAATTATTTGTATTATACTCTCATTTCTCAATATTTGGATGTATTATTCAATCTAGATCGGCTTTCCCAGGTACTATACGGGTAAAATTTGTAGATTCAACCAATCAGGTTTCATAAAGAGAACCATTCTGAAATATTCTGAATTAAACTTGAATAATTTTTGCATATTTTTATATGGGAGTGAGTCAATAGAAATGCACCAAACCTTTTTCAATGAAATTTTTTTGAATCTTTGAACAAAAATAACTCAACAAAAGCTTAATTAAATTTGCAAGACCAGAATGTGTGACAGGTTATGCTAATTAATCATCATCGCCAATATTAAATCGATTTTAATTGTTAGAGTCAGATTGGAAGGAGTTAGAAAGGAGATTTAGCCAAAACTTAATCCAGAATTATGAGTAAAATTTTTTTCTTAGAGCACCAAGAGCAGGTTTATAGGCAAAATTTTGAGATAGAAAAAAATTTTTTCTTAATTTTGTCAATCAACATGTCACATATTCCAGACTTGCATTAAATTTAATACAATTTTTTAAAAATAATTCTACAAGTTTATAGAATTATTTTAAAAAAAAATTATTAAATTTGCTTAAGTTATATATTACTAAGTTATTTTTGTTTAAAGATTTAAAAAAATTTATTTAAAGTGCATTTCTACTAACTCACCTTTATATTTTAATTAAATAATAATAATATATATAATAGTTATTGGATTTAAAGCATCTAATAACTGTAGTTATTTGATAGGTGATACAATTATATTGTAATCTGTATAATTACTATATTTTTGTTATATCTACAAATAATATAAAGTATCTGGCAAAGAATTTTAATTGTAAGATGGCTTGCACCACAGTAGTGTTGGAATCTAAATATTAATTTAGATATCTGGATTGACATTTGTTACTAAAAATAATTATCTAAATATCTGTTATAAATGTAATATTATAATTTAGATATCCATTCAGATATATCTGGATGTATAAGTAATAAATTGTAATTATTGCAACCTATTATGAAGTATCTTGGTATATATCAAATAGTCAAATTAATAAATTATTAAATTTTTTTTATGCATTATATGCTATAGTATTTCTTGCAATCTAATAAATTTGGGTCCTTGATTGAGCTTATATAGGAAGAATTCTGATCGGCTAGACTAGAATTGATCAATTTTTTCAAGATCACTAAGTTTTACTAACAATTCATTAATATTAAATAATAAATACCTAGCTTATATGATATTGTTTGCTATTTATATTTATGTTATATAATAGAATCTGCGTGATTATTTCTTTCTAATTTTGTAAAAGAAAATTTTTATTTGTTATTTTTATAGTTACTTTGATACTTCAAAGTTTCAATACTAATATGATTCATTTATTATTTAGATATCAAGAGCATATAAGCTGTCATTGAAATATTTCATATGTATACTATTTTAAATTAATGTAAAAAATGATTTTCTTGTAATTTTTGAATGTTTTGGTCTTAATTTGCACTTTTGTTTTTTGTTTCTTTTGCATTACACACTTTTTTTTTCTAGATTTTTTGCCAGTTTGATTAATTGATAATATTATGATCAGGTGAGAGATTTTATACCAATATAGCCAATTTAACTTAGAGTCATAGTATTAAAAATAATAAACTGATAATTTTTTATTATATTTCAGATATTACAAGTAGCAAATATCTTTATTCAACTAATTAATCTACTAATTTTCCTACTGACTAAAAACTAAAAACCTTCCAAAAAGCCTTTTAACTAGCATTCTATAACCTTTTATTTATATTTACTATTAGACTCTAATTAGACTAACATGTAAAATATAAAGTATGAACTTAAAATATCATAATGATTGACAAAGCATAATAAAATAATTGTTTTGATCATTGCTTAATTACAAAGTAAACTATTATACAAATGAAAGTATTTATAAAATATTAAAGAGCTATGGTGTGATAAAACATAGGAGATAAACAAGTAGTTTGATTGGCTCGTGTATTATATATAAGATGTTGATCAACAATATATGTGCATTTTATGTTAATTTTTGCTTATTGTAGACAATTCAAGTATAACATAAAACCTTACTTACTATGTATTACAAAAATTTATTAAACTTAGTCGCTATTAGGGTAGTAATTATATTTAGGCAAAATGATATCTAATGCAAGCATTAATCTGAGGCACAACATACTGCATATACCATTTCGAATAATTAAATTATAGTGTATATTGTTGCTATATCAAATACTAATAAGCAAGTTAAATATTTAAATTATTATATAACTCGGGAAGCCTATACATTTCACACAACCTACGTGCCAGAGGCACAGGTTATACACTAATAATTATTAACTTTGTTATACTTTTTGTATAACAATAATCAATGATCATCAAAAAGCAATCATGAATTCAGTCCTCTTAGCCAAAAATTTATGTGATTTGTCATTCTATCATCACAGTGTAGATTAATTTCATGCTTTGTCATTTTCTGAAAATATACACTATATTTATTTACTAATAGCAATTTAGATTCAGATTAGAATATATAGGTCTAACATTCAGTAACTGTTTTATTTAGCAGGTGATAAGAACATACTGTCTGTAATGTTATACAGATTATAGTATAATCATTTCATATAACAAATAAAAGATTTAAATTTAATGCATTAGCTTTGAATTTAATATATCAACTTTGACCCTAAAAAGCTCAAATTAGTGTATCATATTTGAGACAGAACATTTAATAATAGGAAGAAGCCTTAAATCTAATGTATTAGCTTTGATCTAGGGCTAAAATTAGTGTATTAAATTTAAGACAGAATATTTAATGATAGAAAGAAAATGCTTTAATTTAATGCATCAGCTTTGGGCCCAAATTGGTGTACTGAATTCAAGATAGAACTTAAAAAAAATTTTCTTTTCAAAATAAAAGTAAGAATAAAACAAACAAATTTATTATTTTGATATATTATGCCGCTTATATGAATATATTCTAATTACTAGTTATAAAAATTAACTGTAAATGATTACTATCCATCGAACATACTTGTATTCTATAAAATAGTATTTATACTCCACCTCAATTTGTTAATTTGATCAAAAAAATTATTAAGTAATGCAATATCACAATATATATTTTTAATCAATTTTAGTATACAATAATATTTAATTGAATATATGTATACTTTAAACAATGAGATTCAAAACTACAGGTAAGCAACAAAATTGGTCACAAATATAATATAATAGCTGATGCTAAATTTAGCTGATGTTGAATATCATATGAAAATTCAAGTCGGAAATTGCAGATCGCATGTCGATCAGGGAAAAATCAAAACAAACACTAACCAACAACAAAGTCCTTCAAGTTCATTTGTGTTAGAGTTATCGTCTATATTAACATTAAAGTTTAGAATGTTATATAGTAAAATCGCTTAAGGAAAACTTTTTGTTAATATACAAAGTGTTGTTTTTTATGAAGATTTTTGAGAAATCAGCGATTTTTAACAAAGAGGCATTTGTTTTGAATTTTCATGATCAATATACGATTTGAAATTTCTGGCCCAAATTCTCATATAATATTTAGCATCAGCTGTGATATATAATATTGCTAGTTTTACAATAATTATAAGAGTAAAAAAAAGTGTTATTACAATTTTTACAAAGTAAATACCTCTATAAGCAACATTTTATTTGAATAACAATACTAATTATTCAAATAATAAATTAATAAAATTTTACTTAATTATTGACCAAATATTTTCCAAGTTGAGTTTCTTTTTAAAAATAATATATTTTCAAATAATGATAATTCTAAATTTATTCTATAAGTATTTATTATAATTCTAATATTAGAAAAAGATGCTTACTGGGTGTTAACATAGCTTGTATTATCATTATTTAACTAATTTTTAGTAGACATTCTGTTATATATTTATCCAGATAGTTATCTAAATGATCATTTAATTATTTTTGTTATCCAAGTATATCACCTGTAACCCATTTTTGTATCTGGATATCTGAATTATCTGCAGATATCTGGATGTTTAGTTAAATGAATCTCAATACTACACCACTGAGACCTAGTCATTAAACAATTAAAATTCTCTATTAGATACATCAATTATTAGTAACAAAGTTTTTTTTTTTAATTAGCCTCTTTGAAGCTAAGATTTTTTATTCAATTATTGAATAAAAAGGCTCACAACAGAACCTCTTATTACATTAGAGAGTACAACTAGCTATATATACAACTTTTAGTTGTCTATTTAAGTAGTCTATATATTAAAATTATACTGTAGAGACTATACTATTTGCTATACCTATAACCCAACTAGGGGATTATTGATTTAAATTCTTTATAATACAACCTACTTGTATTACTAGTTAATGATTGGTGCTATAATTTAAATAGTCAAATATAAGAATGTAATAATTATTTATTACAAAATATAATAATTATAGTAATAGTATATAGCAATTATATAAATATTAGTTATTTGAGATTTTGTTTTTATAAAAATTTAATTTAAATTTTTATTGATTAATTTTGTTATACAAAATATGCATTGTTATTAGATTTTTGAAATAAAGAGCTTTAATTGGCTACAATATTTATATATGTAATAATATTATTATATATAATAAATTTATTACAATTAAGGTTTCAAAAAACTCTTAGTAAAAATATATATAATAAATATTATTATAATAATTAGCTAATTACGGCACCATACTAAGGATGGCAAATGTTTTAAAACAACCTGTTTTAAAACATGTTTTAAATATTTTAAAACATTCAAATTTTTTAATAAAATACAATAAAAAACAATATTTATTTATAGAATTATAATTAAAATCACCCATGGTGATGATCATCATATTACACGATCACGTGCAATGCAAAAAATTTAAATAGCTTATTTTTTGTTTTATAGTAACTTACTCTTAATAGTGTCGTCACCCTTGGTGTCATCGCTTATGGCGTAGTTAATGTTATCGTCATCTATATTTGGATTCTTCGTCATTAGTGGCATTGAATTTGGTGTTTCTGCTCCTTTATCACCTGTATATGATGTTTCTGTTCCTTTATCATATGTGATATTTCTGTTCCTTCGCCGTTGGTGCTGCCATATGTAGTGTTTTCTATCTTGGTTGTTGGTGTCGTTGTATGTGATATTTCGGTTTCTTCGTCTGGTATGTGGTGTTTCAGTTTTTTTCAGTCCATTGTCGTGATGTTTATAGTGCATTGCAGTATGCTAGTTTTGTAGTCTGTGGTGTTGCTGTTGCCTGGTATGATGAACTGTCCTAGCGTTACTAACCTAAAATTTTCACTGGCAAATTAGATTACAAGATTAGGTGTGACGCCGAAACAAACCAAAAAATCACTTATAACTCAACATTTTATTTATGAAACCACCTTCTGTGCACCAATAAAAAAGTTTCTATTATAACTCAACTTAATATCAAAACCTAACAGCGAAATTTTTTAGATTGATAACATTAGATCAGTTGGTATGATGGCAATTCTTGAATGTGTGCCAGGTTTGTGGTGCAGCAAATATTTTTTAAAGCTCATTTATGTTAGGGTTAGAGTCAATGTTGGGGAGTAATTTATATAGTAATGAAAGCTTTTATTAGAGTATTAAAGGTGATTTCTTATGCTGAATTTTGAGAAGTAAGCGATTTTGACAAAACATGCATTTGTTTTGAATTTTTTTGATCACGTTATGTTTCGTAGTTCAGGAAATCTGTGTCACAAACCTGATACACATTCAAGAATTACTGGCATAGTGTGTGGTATTCTTGTCACATTTTTTTTGGAGACATTGTGCTTGTGTTGTTTTGGTGGTTAGTTTGATAACTGTCGAGTAGTTTAGAGCTTAGAAGGTTAAGTATATGTAGTTTAGAGTTTGCTAGTTGCTAGTATAGAGAGTTAGGGTTAGTAGTTTCAATCGTTATGTTAGTTTAGTGTTTAGTAGTGACAAAGGGCTAAAACGATGTGAACAGTCACTTCTGGGTCATTATGTTCGTAAACCAACATTAGGGTTAATCGAAAAGGGCTTTAAATTTTACAAATCAGGTTAGTTCTTAGGTAAGTGTCTTTCGAATTGGTTTTGTCTTTTAATGAACTATTATTGCTACTAACCAATTCTTTATTTTCTCTTAAAAAAATGATCAATTCGGTACGTTGAATGCTGGAAATTATGGGTGAGATAATCTACTGCTTAGTTCTAAGACTACGGCTTTATTATAATATTGTAATATTAGATACAAAAATCTATCGTTTTTAAAATGCTATGGAATATCAAGGGATACAATTTCTATTGTAGTTTTGGAATATGCGTCAGAAGGACCTTTATCACATGTTGAATATAAACCGGAATGCCAAAATCTAAGTTACATGTACAAGACAGACGAACGAAAATCTACCATCACTTGGATAACAATGGGCCGGAAAATGTAAAATTTTAATTGAGTTTAATGATATTGTGTAGTTTAGCGTTACTTTGTATTGTGCGACACGTAATACTATTAGAACTAGTTTTTGTATAGCATAAAACTTATTCTTTATTATGGGCAAAGGGTTCAAATAAATATTTTATATGTAAAATAATAAATATATTATTTAATATAAAAAATATAAGGGGTGGTGATGATCACCACTGGTTATAGTTAGTAAAATTCTTATTTATAAGCCAATCATAGTATAGAATTTTAATCATGTAATATATAGGACTTTTCATAATAAAAGTAGACAATAGGTTAAAAAAATTTTTTATTAATCTTAATATCTAAAAAATTCTTAAACTATATTATATAAGTTTACTAAAATATACTAGTAATATTCAATACTACAATTATTAAATCTCAAACAATTAACTAAAAACTAAAATCAGATATATTAAGTAAAAATGTTCAAAATCCTCAAAAACCTTATACTAACCAATATTTGAATCTTTATATCTAATCTTTTCTTAGTTTATAACTCTACTTTAGCCCAAAATTTTATAACAAAAAATATATGTGGTGTTAAACACCACTAATGCATTTTGCTCTAAATTTTATAGCAAAAATATATATACTGTAATATCAAATATTACTAGTTATTTTGGTATTCTTCATATTATATATTTAAAAAATTGTATTTATAAAGTATAAATTTTTTTATTATTTAATAAAAAACACAAAAAATGTTTTAAAACATGTTTTAAAATATGTTTTAAAACACAATAAAATAAAAAACATGTTTTTTGCCATTCCTATACTATACTTAATCACTAGTACATCTCTGTTACATTTATTAGTTGAAAAATATCAAATGCTTCCTATTTTCTTAAGACTAATTTATCTTTAAAGCATTATTATTAAAGCTTTTTGTATTTACAATCCAGCTAACTTAGACTTCGATAACTTATATTAAATCCAGATACTAGTACTTCTGCTCTTATAGAGTTTACCCAAATCTCAGTATACACTACAGATTATCATTAATACCTAAGTTTTGTCAATAATCCAAACTCCTAATCTAGATAGCTTGGAGGGGTTATAATTTGTTCTGGTCCTCATGATTAGATCTTTTTTCTCTGGTTATTTGTCTGGTGGTCTGGTTTTTTGCCAAATATTTAGTCCTCATCTAAATTATTAAAATTGGTATTCGGATCCCTTAGATAATCCTTTACATAGTATTGTTAAAGATCTGTGCTACTTCTCTACTTAAGACTTGCCAAACAGATTTTTGTGTACCTTTAAACAGCTGAACAAGAGTTTAAATCTCACTGGTGATAAAATTTGAATTTTACAGAATGTATTACAACAGACTGTATATAATCTGACAAGTTGATACCTATAAGCTTAGTCATATCTATAGATACTGATAAAATTAGTAAAACTTTGGTGAATAGTAATGATAATTGGTAAAACTAGTAAAATTTAATATAACAGCTAATCAAATTTTAGATAATTACTAGTTTTACTAATATTATTTAGTTTCATTAGCATCTATAGTCATACCAGCTTATACTAGAAGACTATAGAAATGTATTAGTTTGGTCTGATTTCAGTTCTAGTAGAACCATTATAATAGTATTTTCAGTCTTGATCTGGTCTATCTTTAGTTCTAAACTGGTCTTTCAATGACTATATCATATCTTAATAAATTAGACTTTATTGATTAAAAATGATATAATTACTTATTGTTAGATATAAACAAATATCATATAATTTATATTACACCTAATTAAGCAATTTGATTAGATAATATAAATATTATAACAAAACTGATCTAGGACCAGTCCTTTAACAGTCCTATAATCCTTATTAATTCTAATCTGAAACTAGTTCTGAACTAGTTTTTTTTAAAACTAATATATTTCTAGAAGGCTATAAAACATTAGTATAATATATAAGTTATACAAAATCTGAGTGAAGCAGCTAGATAAATCTAGAAGCTTGAATATACAAAAGCCTGCTTAGCAAGTCTCAAATAGAAAGATAATATAGACTTTTAATTTTTTTTTTTTGTAGTCAAGGTTAGCCTCTTTGGCTTATCACTTTTATTAGATATTAGAATTATGTAGTGCCCTTATCGAAGGGGCCCCAGACAAGTACATTTTAACGAAGATACATTCTAACCATATCTGCACCTTTTGAGTGTCTAATTAAGTATACTACCTATGTACTAGGTGCTACACTAGATGTCATACCTGTAATCTACTATTATTTGAGCTATCCAATTAAACACTCTGATCTGAGTTTCCTATGTCAATCCATCTAACCTTACCCAGAACATGCGATACATAAGTCAGTCTAAGTTCCGAGATCGTTGCGTCCACCTATAGGACTACCGGCATAGTTAACCGATTCATCCTCGAGTGCATCACCTGCTAGAGCAATCCGGTATCTACTATTCCTGTATTACCTAGTCTTCTTCGGTAATTTACGCCTAGGCCGAGACCAAGTACTTGCGAGCTGAAGCCGCTATCATTACCTACTACTGCCCTTATAGAGTTCACCCAAACCCTGGTACACCTACAGACTTTTCCCAGTCATAACATCAATTCCAAACTATCAATCCAGATGGCCCAGAAGGGCTGTGACCTGCCCCTGGTCCCACAATTGGGTCCTTTTCCTCTGTTTACTCTTCTGGCGGCCTGGTTGGTGGAGTGCCTTGCCAAACACTTCAGTTCTGTTCAGTTTATCCAGTTCATCAGGTAGTAATCTGCATGTAGTATCGTCAAAGATCTGTACTACCTCTCTACTCGGAACTTCCCAAGCAAGCGCTCCACCGCCATATTGGCTCTGTGGCTTTCTGCGATTCCGAAGAACTTATCTTGGGTTTGCACTGACTAAACCGGCTTATATGCCTTTGTATAACTCCTTTTATTACACAAATGCCTCAGAATCTTCCAATTTTTATCTTGGTATGACCACAGTTACAGGGTCTCGAGTTTTCTCAGCCACGACGATAGTTGCCGAATCCGTTTTTCTAAATTCAATTTTTCGCCTTCCGTGGGAATTGAACTTATACTCTACCGCTTG
>CAJVPZ010002755.1:0-11943 GCA_910592135.1 Racocetra fulgida | reverse complement strand
TTTTTTTTTTTTTAATAATAGTATATTAAATAATTATTCTGTCGACAGTGCCCTTCATTTCAATTGTCTTTCAGGTATGTTGCATTCTTCTAGTGTTGATTGCATTTACATCTTTTTTTATTTGACTTTATCGAATGTTTTATTCCCGTAAATATTATAAGGTTATAAAAAATGACACTATTCACATTTCGTACAAAAGTTTTATTTAAATTTTATAGAGTATATCAAAACTACTCCATGAATCAATTTCCTATTATGTCCGATTTGCCTTATTCACCGCTCCTTCCAACTGATCCGAATTTTTGGGCTTGGTTAGATGCTCTTCTTCTTGAAATTCTTATGCAACATCAGGCTATTCCATTATCTAGGCAAGCCTTAAATCATTTGACTGCCTTAAACAATTATTATAATGGTTTCACTGATATTCAAATTAAGATATATGGGGCTCTTGCTCAGGCTCATGAATTATCTGGAAATTGGCTTGAGGCCATTAACGCTCATCGTAATGTTTTAGCCTTAAGACCTGATAACGTTGATGCTATGATGGGTTTGGCAAAATGTTACAACAAGAACGGTGATAAAACTCAATTCCTAAGTACTTCATACGATGTTATTCGCACTAAACCAACAAACTGGGAATTCGCAAATTATTTGACCGATGCTCTCACTAATGACCCATCCCTTTTTCAAGAAGCTTTGGATGTTTTAAATCACGTTTTACAACATTCTCCAAATTCACCTATAAAGATGTTAGATGTGGGTTTTATACAGTCTCTTTCTTATCGTCGTGCCCAACTCAAAAAACGGAATAATGATTTCTTTGGGGCACTCGTAGATTGTTTCTCGGTTTTGGAAATAGCTTTGAATGGAAAACCTTTAAAATCTTTTCTAGATGATATAATTTTATGTCTTGGATTTAGCAATTATGATCCTAATCAAGTTCCATTCATTATTTTACCTGTTAATGATTCTTTAAGGTTACTTGATTTGTTATTTCCAACAACAAATGGACTATTTCCCGGTCATTTGGGTTTATCTTCCCAATCCGATATACGATTGGCGAAAAAACAGGTCTTTGGTGTTCTTTATGAGATAAGCTCTGCTTTCGAATCTCATCCGAAAGAATGTCAATATTTTTTAAGTGATGTAACCCCTCTTAGTTCAATATCTTTATTATTTCTTTATTTGGCTTGCGCATGTTATCCTTCCGCTCAAATTTTCTTCGAAATCGCCGCTATGTTAAACAAAATTTCTGGTGTTGCTGCTTGTCGCCAAGCTGCTATTGGATACCTTGGTGAAGGTATCCAATTGGATCCTAAAAATGTTGATGCTTATATTAGTTTAGCTGATTGTTTATATAATGATGGAAATATTACTGGAATGACTGAAGTGTATGAAAAATTATTATCTTTTCATATGATCTCTGATGAAAATCATTTGATTAGATTCGCCTTTGGATGTTGTTATATAGGAGATATTGCCAAATTAACCGCTACTTGGTCTAATGCTCTTTTATATTATAAAAGAGCTCATACTTTAAGACCAAATGATCCTATTTTTTTGGCTTCTTTAACTCAAGCTAATACACATGTATGTTATTGGAAGGATCGTGGTGGAATAGGTTATCATTCAGTTGATAGTAATGGTAATTTACATCGTTTCCCAACTGTTCAAAAATCAGGACAGATGGCTTTGGTTGCAGATATTGTTGAAAAAGCTATTAATGATGGAGCCAAATTTGGAAAAGGAATAATTGAAAAATCTGGTGGTATTTTAGCTCTTTTAACAAATTTATGCTCCAATTTAAGGGATGATGATAAATCGGTTAAATTTTTCAAGGCTAAAGCAGCAAAATGGAGAAATCAAACTTTGAATCTAAAAAATGAAGGTGGTTGGGTTTTACGTGTGATTCATCATATAATTCGTCGAATCCAACATAAATGGTATGTGGATTCATACGGTGATATAACTCAGAGTCCACATGCTTTACCGCCGATTAATGTAACCCCGAAGCTCCGTTCAAAATACCAACGTCCATTGGTTCCCTCGGGATTAGAACAACCAGTGGCTACACCTATACAACCATTTTATACATTTATATATGATCTAGATCCAAGACAAGTTCGTATAATATGTCATAGGACTGCTTTAAACATTGCTTATGAGGGTTGTACGGCTTCTTGGTTGGATACATGTGTTTTCCCACCTCCACCTCCACCATCACCTAGGCTGAGAGTCGGTTACGTTTCATCCGACTTCAAAGATCATCCTTTAGCTCATTTAATGCAATCAGTATTTGGAATGCATGATCGTAACATAATAGAAGTTTATTGTTATTCACTTTCACCAAATGATGGATCTACATATCGAGTAAAAATTGAAAAAGGAGCGGACAAGTTTTACGATTGTCACGCTTGGACTACTGAATCTATTGTCAAACAAATAGTTCACGACAATATACATATTCTTGTCAATCTCAATGGCTATACTGCTGGTGATAGAAACCTTATTTTTGCCGCTCGCCCGGCCCCGATCCAAGTAACTCACATGGGATTTGCAAGTTCTTTAGGTGGTTTATGGTACGTTAAAGGTTGAAACTTATATCAATTTACATCCACTTTTATTATTATTATTATTATTATTATTATTATTTATTTGACATTTTATTTATTTCATTTTATTTTATTTTATTTTATTAATTATATTAGGACTGACTACAATATAGTTGATGAACATGTATGTCCGGAATCTCAGACCAGCGACTTTCAATTTTGGAATAAAAGTCGTGATAATGATGGTGATTTATTGGGTGAAGTGGATCCTGAAGAAGACGATAAAAATTGGACATATCCAGAAAAGATAATTTATATGCCGACTACTTACTTTATTAATGATCATAAACAAGGATTCTATGATGATAATATTTCTAAAGGATTTTATGATGAGAACATTCCTGGATGTATACTTGCAAAAAATCATATATTAAGATGGTTTTTTGAGGAGGATCGTCGTTGGGATATGCGTAAACAACTTTTTCCAAACTTAACTGATGATTGGGTTATCTTTGCCAATTTTAATCAATTATATAAGGTATATAACATTTAATTAATATTATTTAGTATAATATATTTAAACTAATTATTGTTAATCGTTAAATTAATGGTTTAGATTGATCCGGTAATTTTTAAATTATGGTTACGAATTTTGGAAAGAGTACCAAAGTCTATCTTGTGGATATTAAACTTTCCAGAAGAGGGTGCAAAGAATCTTTTAGAAACTGCAAAGCAATGGGCGGGTCCAAATATTGCAAGTCATATATATTTCACAGACGTAGCGGATAAAAAACAACACGTTATGAGAGGAAGAATAGCCGATTTGATTCTTGATACGCCACAGGTGAATGCGCACACGACAGCATGCGATATTCTCTGGTCTGGAACACCAATGATTACACTTTCAGGACCTGAACACAAGATGTGTTCTAGAGTGGCTTCCTCTATATGTAATGCGACAGGATTTGGTGATAAAATGGTGGTACCTGATTATCAGGCGTATGAAGACAAAGCAGTAGAATACGCAAATTCAGTGGTATATAAATATTGGTTTGGATGTTTATTACCGGGAGCACAACAACGTCTTCATCGAAATGGTTTCGGTGAATTGATTGAATTGAGAAAAAATATATTTTTAAACCGAGAAAACATTCGTCTTTTTGATACACAGCAAGCTGTTAAAGAGCTTGAAAAGGGATATGTTGATGCGTGGGTTCGTTGGGTGAATGATAACGAACGTAACATTCATATAAAGATATGAGAGTTGGTCATTTTTGTAATTGGATTTCTAACAGCTATTATTAATTTACTGAAAAATTAGGCAAAAGCGGTCATCACACAATGGAAATTGATTTTTTGAAATAGTTTTCGATATTAATCTGATATAAATTTCGTTAAAATATGAATCTTTTTTTTTTTTTCTCTTTTAAATTGTAAATAGTAGATGTTTAAACACCAGACATCATTACGCATATAAAACGGTTAGATATCGATATTTAGATGTTAGTTACATATGGTCTAATAATCTTAATAGTTTGAAAGCAATGCAAAAGGTGATTACAAAAAAAAAAAAAAACTTCTATTGTTATTACTGCATCGGTATATTTTTTTTCGTTTTTTTTTCCTTTTTTTTTTTTTTTACATAAGAAAAATTTCGTATACTAAGGAATCACTGTTTTGTATTTGAGATTAACGTTAGAAGTGCAGGATGATGTTAATTTGTGTAAATAATGTAAACGAATAATTAAAGACATTTGAAAAAGTCAATCATGATGATTGATCCATTAAATTATTCGAATTGGTGCTTATTTGTTGCTAGAATTGTATAATGGCAAGTGATTAGTAGATTAATATGGGTTAATTCACTTATGTAATTAGAGTCTTGCGACCGAATCTATTGGCACTATTCCAGGCAATTTCGTGGAAGTCTCACGGCATTCTATGTCACATGAGGGAGTCATTAATTTGTGCTATAAACGGGGTCAAAATTAGTTCGATTTACCTAAATATAACCCAATGCTATAGTTATATTTATAATTTAGGCAATATGAACATTATATAAATGAACAAAAGGCGTTGAGATTATCCTAATAACGAAATGATACCGTGTAATCATCTGAAATTTACATTAATGACATTAACAGATATTGATATGCATTGTACAGTACATACATACGTATTATGTACGTACGTACATACATATACGAGTACAGTAATATCTTTATATACAATGCGTATATTCGTTTCGATTAAAAACTCTATAGTTTCACACTAGATCCTATTCTAATTGTTAAAATTTTAATTTAAATGACCTAGGTTTAAAGAGTATCTTTGTTCTAATCAGTAGTCCATTAAGTATTTACAAAGTCTCGGCGGGGGATACCAATTGGGTGATATGAATACACAAGGCAACAGAATTGTCAAACAAAACAATTAACTAAATATATATGACTTCAATCGGAAACAATACATAATAAAGTGTTTCAAATACACATCGTACATACTTACTTACGTACGTACGTTGGTACGTGAATGAATATATATGCATTAGGTGGAATGCTGTCACCGACTTTAATAAACGTATATTAATCCTCCATTTCCCTCTTGAACTTTTTTCAAAGCGAAAAATAGAAAAAACTACTCATTTTGATCAACGTATTTATCGTATTTATCGAGTTTGTAAATAGAAATATGGGACAAACACTATCATCAAATGAGTCTGTAAATATGGGACAAACACAATCATCAAGTGAGTTGGCGGAAGAAGAGTATCAGAAATATCGAAAATTAGCACATGATGAAGCACAACGTCGTAACGATTATTTTGCTCAATCTCAGGAGGCCTTTAAAAATAATGAAAAAAGAAAAGCAAAAGAATTATCAATAAAAGGAAAAGAACATGCCAAAAAAATGGAAATATATAATAGCATGGCTGTCGAAGTAATATTTATTGGTATATTAATTGTTCGTTTATTTCTTTATCTATTTTTATTTGACAATTTTTAACCGTATCGGTATGTAATTATTTTAAAAACAGAAAATAATAAAGGTCGACCAATAACTGAAATCGACCTTCACGGACTATATGTAAAAGAAGCAATGGATAAGACCGAATCACGTATTCAATATTGTAAAGCTAATAAAATTGATCATTTAGTTATAATTGTTGGGCGTGGAAAGCATTCAAGTGGTTTGGCTAAATTAAAACCAGCAATTATCAACTTAATGAAAAAATATCAACTAAGATGTACCCCAGATAAACCAACTGTTGGTTGTTTATATGTGGAATTTGGACTCCCTGGAGAACCAATCAATATAGGATGGTTTGATAATTTTGTCGCTGATATTACAAATTATTGTGTTATTTGTTAAAAGAGATTCAAGTAATGGTTTAAATTATGTATTATATTATACTATATATTTTGACAAAAAAATGTTATTTTTTTTAACTCACTCTAAAGAAATCTACTATCTCTATTTATCAAAGTTTAAATTTATGTACCGTATATTACCGAATAAAAGCGACAAAATGTTGTAAAAAAATTGATAAGGTTGGTCTAATTTTACTAATAAATAATATCTGCCAAGTTTTTAGTCCAAAATTTGATTGCCTTTAATAACCACCCTAGCATTATCAACTAGGGTTGTTAATATATTGGGTTGGACTAATCCAATCTTCAACCCACTCTATTAAATTAGACTTGCCCCAGATTCTATTCCGGGTTGCTCAGGTTACTCCAAATTTATAGGCATTTTTTAAACCCACTCCAACTTGGATTGGGTTCAACCCGGAGTATACTACTTCTACTTTATTAACGCTACCTACAAAAAATTTCGCTATCCGGTCAAATCAAATTTCGCTCAATCCTAATACTAGTAGTGAAATTTTTTAATTTGTAATACATTGTGATAGTATTAAAAATAATAAGTATACGTAGAATATTTTCAAAGACTTCGATATTTTTAGAGATTACCATAACCTGTTACATTTCACCAAATTTAAAATCATTAACGTTAACAGACCTTGGGTATATGGGTTGATATTACAAAACAGAATTTGAAATTCATATACACCTTTTATTTATAATATGTATTCTAGGTTTTGAAAAGAGTTGTATTTCATGATTTTGAGATTTGCATTGGGTATAGTATATAGAAAACTAGTAATAAAAATTTATTAAAAATTAAGTTTAGTAGTAATAGTGATTTAATTTTATTTATTGGGGTGGTTCGCAGTTAAAGGGCATAAATTTCATAGTAAAAATCGGCGCAATTTTACTAGCTTAATATAGAAGTAGAATTTCGACCTTTATATTTTATATCTATTTAACTAATTTTAATAATAATTTTACTATTATATAGAATCGAACAAAATTTTTTTTTTTTTCACTTAGGCAAAGTCGTGTCAGTGAATCCTGTTTATTAAAGCTCTTCTTGTGAAAGCTGTAAGCAATAAAATTATGACTCTGACATCTTGCGGTTACCTTGTATAACCTAACCGATTACCTACATGTACCTACAGGTGATCTGCTGCAACGCATAGGTATGATCAATTAAGATAATACCCTAGATAGGGGCTCATCCGACCATCGTCCTATAATAGGATATCGCCAATCTGATGATATCTTCTCGTAGGGAAGTGAAAGAAAAAGAAAAAACATTTTATAAAAAAAACACAGAGGTATAAGAGAATATGATAAAAGATACAAACAAGAAAATAAAGGGTAGAGGAAAAAAAATGAAAAAAAATATGGGATATATCCATAACAGATGGTTACAATTATAAGCCTGTGTCAAGCTTTGTAAAAATTACATATTACTATCTAAACTAGTCTCTATTCTAATTTAACTAATTAGTATATTTAAGTGAAAACTTAAAAGAAAAAAAAAGTTCTTTGATAGCAGTACTGTACTCTAGCACTATAAGTTCTCCAGCTTCTTTTGTCTGAACTCCTATAGAAGCATAAACAAAAGCGTACTTTGGGCACCATAGAAAAGTCAAAAATTTGCACAGTTGGTTTCGAAGCATTGTTTGTCTGGGTTGCCACTTCTGAGGCACGTAATCCAGATGTCTATATTCCATTTGAATCCATGTGTTTGTTGTGTAGGGTTGGGGGCATGGCAAATTTTTGGGGCATGCCCCTGGGGGCATGCCTTTGCGAAGGGCATGCCCCTCTGTGCCTAGGGCATGCCCTCTATAGATATATATATCATAAATTATCGTAATTAGCAATAGTAGGCTTTAATTCTAATTGGCCAATTTGATAATTGACCAATTATATAATAGCCCTATATCACATGATAGGGGCATGCCTTTTGGTCAAAGGGCATGCCCCCGGGGGCATGCTCTATGGGGCATGCCTCTTAACCCCATGCCCCCAACCCTATTGTTGTGACAGATAAAAAGTAAACAATGCCAACTGATTTGGTAAGTAAACAATATGTCGATCTTTTGGAAGAGTAAGCTAAATTGTCTACTTTTTTACAAAATTTTCTCTAAAAAAAAAGTGAAGAGTCAACGAGAATATGTGAGGTTTTTTTTGTAAGTTTTATAGTTGTATAGTTCAGCTTCTCTATTTCTACCACTTAGAAGTGCATGTTGGCTACTTTTACAGACTTGTTCTCAGAATAAACCTTCTGGTTTAAATGTCGAATATTTTGAGGAGTTCGCCAGAAAGAAAACTTGACTCTAAAGAAAACTGTCTGTATTCTTTTGATGCTCGCTTCTCGGTATTTCACGTTTTAATGTTTAAACTTCGTCGACAACAAGCTGCTCCTACTTATAGGACCAAGTTTTAGTATCTACTTTATCACTTTTCTAAATGTTTTGCTGTAGTTCAGTTTTTGTTATTGTTGATCAAAGAATCATCGAAAAGAGTTGTCTTGTTTATAAAATGAATCGAACAAATTAATTTATAATTTTTATTAAAAGCTATATAGTTTATATAATAAAAAATATTTTTATTTAAAGCAATCTTATTTCTATACTAATTTTAATTTTAATTATAAGATTTATTTTTATTTTATTTTTATTTTTTTTACTTCTGTGATCCTATTTTTTTTTATAAATTGAAAATAATTTACAAATATGTTTTAACCTATATATATACTTATTAGTTGTTATAATTTTATACAAATAAAGATTTTTTTGATCTGTTTTATTATTGTAGTAAAATTATAGCAAACTATAATTTTATACTAGAGTATAACCCAAAAGCAACGTATTTAAATAAATATTTTTTTTCTTCAGAGATTCTTAACTTATTAAATATATATTCTAGATATCAATAAATCAGCAATTTAAATCAAGAAAAATTTTCTTAATTGGTTATTCAAACTGAATTATTTTATTCAACTGATTGCCAACTGATTAAAATTAATTGTCTATTACTAGAGGGTATGACAACATAGTGTAGTTAGTAAGTTATCACACCCAAATAGCAGGTTTAGAGTCAAATCTCACTGGTGATGATTTTGAAAATTAAGATTTGTTATAGTAATATTTATTCAATGATCAGTTGGATACATTACTTGTAGTCTTGGTATTACCATCTTGAATAGAAGCTTTCAGGCAAAGTTGTATAACATCATACCAATAAAGCCAAGAAACTAAAATAATTAAAACCTATTTAGCAAGTCCTGAGCAAAAAAGTAATAAAGACCTTTGATGATACTGCAAAAGCTAAAAGTTTAGAAACTAAAGACCGAAGAATAAAACAAATAACCTTAAAGCAAAAGAGATTCACAACCTAGTTACCAAAATTGTACTGGGAAACAAGGTTCTATATTATAGAATTAGGAATCAAAGAAAGGAAAATTAGGATGTATTTAAAGCCTAGATATATTGACCTAACCAGACTAATTGGATTGGAAGTTTAAAAGAAATTGGTATAAGGATTAGAAAAAAAGTAGATTTAGATATTAAAATTAGAACAAATCTTGTAAAGACAGGAGAACCAGAAATTGTGACCATTAGTATTAGTTTCGGCTATAGCAGACAGATTTTCTAAACCTAATTCAAAAATGTATAAGACATAGAAAGATTAGAGAGACAGCTACTATACCTATTTGTAGAAACCAATAGCCAACTAATCAGGTAACCAAGTTCAGGTAAGTTAATAGAAAGCTCTTTAGTATAAAGGTATCTGACTTAAAATAATTAGTGAGTATATATAATCAGAGAGTTTAAATAGATAATCCTCTAGTCAGATTATAGATATAGCATCTAGTATAGTTTCTATAGTATAATATTATACATGGCCTACTTCAATAGGCAACTAAAAGTTGTACACATAGCTAGTTATACTCTCATTGTAATAGCAAAAATGTAAACCTATATGATCAATAACAAAAACATTAATAAAGCTTGATTCTGAAAGATACTTTTTTAAAAAAAAAAAAAAACTATTTATCATTAAAAATTTTTAAAGCTTTATTCTCTTGTCTTTATATTTATTTATTTTTTTTTTAGAACTTTTCAGACCCTTTACTTTCTTTTTACATCATTTTTATATTATATCAATTCTTTAGTTTAGGTTGATTAACCAATTATAGTTTAACTAAGTCAAATTACTACAATAGACAGTTTTCATTAATCTTGTTAGAATTACTGTTCTACAATAAAATGTTATTAATCTAATAATATTTTTTGATAAAAAAATTAAAAGAAAAAAAAATATATAATCAAAATAAAAAAAAGACAAATAAAAACAAATATATAATAAAAACAACTAAAATCTAAAAAATTATTTTAAAATTTATTTACAAATAAAAATCTGTTAACTAAATAAAACTATCTATATAATTTATTTTTTTTTAATATTTAAAGTGAGGTTATGCTTCTGGTTTTTATTAATATATACTTAGATATATCTTTATATATATGCTAATATAGCACTACAGAGACTTAGACTAATTTATCTACAATTTAAACCTACTAGAGTGGTTCATGCTCCACATATATCTTATCTAGATTAACACTTCTCAACTAACTATTTCTAGTAATATCATATTTCCCCATATTTTACCTGACCAGTTATAACTTTCAATTTGGTATGTCAGATGTCCGCTCCTAATGAGCTCTCAAGTTGATATATTTGTAAGCATGATCCACTACAATTTTCCTTTAAGGTATTTTATTTGTACAATCATAATTGGTGCAAGTAGTCTAATAGCCTCATATCTTAGCCAGAAACTTGCTGCCTAGTTAGGTTCACTATATGACAGAGTTGGTATTCTATTGTCGAATTAAGAACTTATCTTAGATTTGCACTGTCTCAACCAGTTTGTATCTCTTTATACACTATCTCTCTCTATGAATATTCTAATCCTCCACTTATCTACTCAGATACTACTAACCCGTATCTCAAGCCAAGCCCTACTACCGCTGCTAGTTTGCTACCCCAGGACTTAACATTTTTTTTTGATATAGTGATACTA
This sequence comes from Racocetra fulgida, assembly GCA_910592135.1. Taxonomy (NCBI): domain Eukaryota; kingdom Fungi; phylum Glomeromycota; class Glomeromycetes; order Diversisporales; family Gigasporaceae; genus Racocetra; species Racocetra fulgida. Next base: position 952 of record CAJVPZ010002755.1, on the reverse strand, counting down.
ACTAATCTATTTGTACTTCCTCATATAGTACTATCTATATAGTTATAGAAGTTTATATATAGAATTATCTAATAAAAAATGAACTATAAAATAAAATATACTTTAATTTGTACTAAGAGCTAAAAAATTATAAAAGATATATAAAGACTTTGCAAGTGCATATATAAAAACAGATATGATTTCCAAAAAGTAAAAACTGTTTTAAATATATTTAATACTAAAAGAAAAAGACTAGAATTATAATTTAAATAATATTAGACCAATTGTATTATTAGAGTTCTGCAAATATACAACCAAAATATTTACAAAAAGATTTTTTAAGATTTTTTAGAAAAAATAAGAAAAGAGTGAATATTCTGACACAGATGGGTATTGTGATGCATCTATGTTTTTGATGATATCTTGCATTACATTGATCAGAAGCAAATAAATTTAGTACTATTCAATTCGTTTTACTGAGATGAATCAAATAGTATTAAAATCATTTTATTTAAAGCATTAGGATTTGAGAAATGATAAATAAAATATAAATTTACTATTATTTTAGACACCGACTCATAATAATCTAATCTGACATGATTTATTAAGTTAGTATATAGTAATGTAACAAGTTAGACCTTTGGTTAACAAGTTACTTTACTTGACTAAGTATACGAGTAGTTAAGAAATGTGTTTATATAGTTTATATAAGAAAACAGTTTATAGATAAGATGAAATATTGTTGACTTATTGCTATAGCGACACTTACAAGAAAAAGGTTATAACCAACAAAGTTTATAGATAAAAGATAGATTTATTAACTCAGATAATATTCAAAAGAATAACACAAATAAAACAAATAGATATAACTCAAGAAAAATATAATGGTTCCAAATAAAATACCTTAAAGGAAAATTGTAGTGGATCATGCTTACAAATTTATCAACTTGAGAGCTCATTAGGAGCGGACATC
>CAJVPZ010002754.1:0-11943 GCA_910592135.1 Racocetra fulgida | reverse complement strand
ATAAAAGTAATAATAATAATAATAATAATAATAATAATAATAATAATAATAATAATAATAATAATAATAATAATAATCATAATAATAATAATAATAATAATAATAATAACTCAAAGAAAATATGCTACAACATTATTCCACTACACATCATCAACAAAGAAGTGACCAAAATGTCTTATTTGAAGCAATCGAAATGCTTCAAAATGAAAATACAAGGTAGTAATAATTTTGTATAATAATAAGAATATTAATAATAGGATTATAATAACAGTAATAATAATAATTATTTAGGTGTTGCGCAAAGTTAGAATGTTAAGGAGATGGGTGGCATTGTTAGGAGGAGAAGTTACTCGATTGGAGGAGTGATAGCAAACTTACAGTTGCATATAGCAGAAAATACTAGAGAGAATCAGCAAAGAAATAGGACGTATGGTCATTTAGTATATGAGAAGAATATGTTGAGAGCTGAGGTGAAAAATTTGCAGCAATTAATTGAGAACATTCCAGTTCTAAATTAATTTTTCTTCTTTTCTTTTCTTTTTCTTTTATAAATAAAATTTTAATTGTTTAGTTCTCTAATACATTTTTGTGTTGTTTTGTTGCTGTTTTATATTCTTAATAATATTCTTTTGTTCCTTCTAATTTATAAAATTCTCATAAAAATAATGAATAAGAAAAGTGAATAGAGCTCCAACTATTGCTCTAAACTATCCTAAACACCATATTATACTAGGCCATAAGAAAATATAAATACAATAATTTAAATAATCAAAAATGCTAACCAATATAGAGGTTGAACCCGTTGAGAAAATCTCTACCCGGGTATTATTAAATTACCCGGGTTATCCGGGTAAGTTATTATAATCGTATAGTAACAATTTTTACCCGGGTCCAATCCCTAGTTCAGAAGTTTTAGGGTTTTGAAGTTAATATAAATGATGATCGGCAAAAAATCCGAATATATAGTAAGCTTATGCATAAAAATGTGATATTCGCGATTTATTGTTTTCTAATCTTTTCGAAATTTTCCGGGTCTTTGATCCTGGGATAGTTCCCTATCTTCCCTAGCCCTAAAGAACTAAAATCGAAAGGGATTTTCTAGTGGTTTTAGCAATATCACGTGATTTCGACTGTCCTTACTGCAGTCCTGCCGAAAGATCTGTCCGTAGATTCTGCTGTCTTTCCGCAAAAATTTACCCACGTGATTATTGACCAATAAAAGACCATGATTTAATGTAACGTAACACGATCAGGAAAATTCAAAACAAACAGCTAAGAAACTACTTTCGTGTACTAACAAAATGTTTTCTTGAGCGATTTTACTAAATAATTATCTAAAATCGAACTTTAATATAAGCACTAACCCTAACATACACGAACTTAAAAAATTTTTTTTTTAGGGGATGAAATTTTTTATGGGTATGATAAATTAGTGTCGTAAAAAAAAGTGTTCTTCGCTTCGCTCCACTCCGGATAACAATATTTCATCACCCATGATTCAATTTTAATTGAAAATTGTAGAGAATTTTAATATATTTTCTCAAAATTGGTTAAACAATTTTGTTAAGTCGTTAAGACAGATCTTTAAAATGTAAATGCTATCACATATACTCAAATATAAATATAGGTTTATTCATTGAATTATTTATCACATATGTTTAGTATCTTTACTATGGACCGACTTATTAAGACCGGTCTTAATTTATGGATTGGAACCACTGATTCAAAAGAAATGATTCAGACCATGGTCTTTGCCGGACCGTAACACCCCTACTTTAACAGCAGCCACTGCTTGGTGGTTGAGGCACTGTAGTACCTGGTCTGATGGTTTGCTTTTGAGTTCCTCCAGTAGAAACAGTCGTCGTACCCATCCTAATATTTACATAATAATTAATTAATTTTAAATTATTTTATGAAACACAAATAATAAATGTTACAGTTAAAACATTATCAGAATTCATTATTAATAAAATCCGATAATATTTCACAATTATATTAAAATAAATAAATTCATACCTGTCTTTAATTTGTTTAGCCATTGTCAAGAAAGCTTGTTCAACATTCGTAGCATTCTTGGCAGATGTTTCCAAGAACGGAATACTCAAATGATCAGCAAATTCCTAAAAATGTGTAAATATCTCTGTGAATTAAAAAAAAATTTATTTCATATAAACCCATAAATCCTTAATAGAAATGTACCTTGGCAACTGTATATTCCACAACTTTCTTATTTTGCAAATCGCTTTTATTTCCTACCAATAATTTGTTAACTCCTTCACAAGCATAACGATCGATTTCCTGAAGCCATTGTTTCACATTATGAAAAGTATCTTGATCAGTGACATCATAAACAACAATGATTCCATGAGCACCACGATAGTACGAGGAAGTGATTGTTCGGAACCGTTCTTGTCCTGCAGTATCCCACTAATGCATTTTGAAATCGTAATTTATGTTTATGATTGTTTTAATAAGTCAAGATTCTGATAAATGAGGACAATAAAAGGTGCATGTGAAATCCAGTAGGTAACTTAGAAATATATGAAGCATACGATTTGTAATTTAACAGTTTTGCCCTCAAGCTCGATAGTACGAATTTTCTATAGGAAAAATTTACGATTATTGTAAAGTCTTAATTTAAATAGAAATTTCAACTTTTTATTTTCCAAGATTAAGAGATACTTACAAAATCGACTCCAATAGTACTGATATAACTTTCTGTATATGTATCGTCAGCAAAACGAAGCAACAGACAAGATTTACCGACCCCTGAATCACCGATCAAGAGAAGCTTGAAGAGATAATCACTAAATAATAAAAATATGAAAATATGTAATGTCAGTTCATATGAAAATGAGATTTGGCTAAAGTAGTTTGTATAAGGTGCAGATTTAAGGTGGCGCAGAAACTTATAGAGATGATGAGAAAGAGTTCTAAAACTACTGGTAATGGCCACAAATAACTTTATATCGCTAAGAATACCTCTCTACCAGGGCTTTTTTGCCTCATAAAGCGTCATTTAACTACTCCGTTCGTTTAAGCGTCAAGCTATTCTATCCAAAGTCATTCGGAAAAGATTAACACTACTTACTATTCCGGATTCATATTGTGAATTATGAAATTAGTAAGGTTATGAGTAGTAAATTATAAGTGTATACCGTTAAGAATGCAATAAAGTATAAGAAATCAAGCCAGAGAAGTTAACTACTAGCTTTATGGTTATGATAAGGAAGATGTACGAAGCGGCCAACTACCCCAAATGTTTGTGAATATTCAAAGTTTATATATGACGTGTGGCGAGGCGAATCGTCTTCTCATGTGATACTCCTTTGTCTAATCCCTGATTGACTTCGTGTAACTTGACTTTTTATACGTTATATTGTTAAATTTTTTATTTAAATTTTTATCCATTTTTGTTTGATCAAAAATCCTTAACGTTAAACATGATCATTTATTTTATAAAAAAAAAATAAAAATAATACTAATTTTGGTATGTTTTTTTTCGATACGTATAAAGAATATTTTACGTATTTCCATTTTCTTGGTGACTGCATACTACGTACTTTTACAAAAATCGACTCTAGAGTAAATGATGAATCCAAATATATAATTAGCCATTTTATCTTGAAGTCAGGAAACCAAACACAGCCCGCGTATTTTCACATCCGATGTAATGTCGATATGTTGCCATAATTAGTATGAATCGCTCAATATAATTAATTACTTGCCACGCGTTTTTAGAAATGTCGTATGAAATTGCTGCGGGAGGCGGGAAATTACTAATGTACTGTACATTAGACAAAATTGGTTATCTGAATACCTTTGGACTCTTTGGATTGGACGCCCAATCTAATATCCAATCATGATTCTTGAATACTAGGTTTTGATCCTTTTAAATGCTTCATAAATTTAATTGGTCGAAATTATATATATATAGGTACTAATATGTATTTATATAACTTAAGATCTAATTAATTAGACCTTTGACATTTAAAGTTAAATCAATCATTTGAAATTAGATGTTCAATATTTAATCAAGTCTATTGAACATTAAAGAGTGTCGCCAAAAGAAAACTTACACATTTAAATATAGCCTATATATAAATGTGTATGTTTTCTCTTGGAGACACTCAAATATGATACCGTAACACTACTTATTGCGTAAATTATCATTAGGATTATATTCGTAGGTTTTAAACCCAATTTCGATTGGTCAAAGTCAAGATTGCAGGGTATAAATCAGTTATACCTGGCACCATGTGTATAAGCGGAAATTTCATTTCCGCTTATACCCAACTACCCAGGATATAACTATTACATATCCAATGTTTAATTAGAACGTTCAAATTATGACTAATGTCTATTGGACCATTGAGCCATCATCACATATAACACTACGGTTTTTTTTTATCGTTCAGTTTTGGAAAGGTTTCACTGGTTCCGTTTTAATTTAGATATTTGTGATGCCCAAATGATTAAATTGTTTGTACTAACACACACTAATTAGTCATATTTCAAGCCACATGAATGCTTAAGTCCAAGTTCGTCCGGAAACTTACCGGCAAGTTTTTTTTACTTGCTTGTTTATCCGGATTTTTAGAAAAAATCTTTTGTTCTATTTCACAATTATATATTTCTAATTTAGTACTAAAACTAAAGCCCACTAATGGTACTCAACACCACGTATAGTTTGTATTAACTTTACTATTAAAATCTAGAATTATAAGCAAAATTAGGTATTTTTAAAAATAAATGTTTTTTGAGTGATTTTGTTAACCTAGGTTAAAATAACTTATTACATGATGTGAAAAATAGATTTAATTTGATCTGGGTTAAAATAACCTATTATACAACTTTAGTAGGACCCGGATAATTCTAAGGTAGGTGGTGGTAAAAGTGGGTAGATTTTTTTGGGCCGAACTTGTTTAAATTCTGGTCAAAATTAAAATTAAAATTTAATTTTGACTAGAATTTAGACAAGTTCGGCCAAAAAATCTACCCACTTTTACCACCACTTACCTTAGAATTATCCGTGGTCCTACTTTAGTAGTAAGATAAAATTATATAATATATTTTGACATTTATATTGTAAATTATATATTTAACTCATTATATAGTATAATAATAAAAAATAATATATATTTAGAATTATAGTTTAATTTGTACAAATAATATATTCGCCAATATATAGCAAGTTATTGTTTTTTTTTTTTTTAATATTAATGGTGAAGTTATTGTATTTTTAATTATAATAAAGTTTAAATACTAATATTAAATTAGTTAATATTTTTTTAATTATTATCTGATTATTTTTATTAGAGATTTATTTTTCTTTTTTTTTTTAATACCGGTATATATAAAATCAGGTTCTTATATATAGTATAATTTTAATTTTTTACCTTTTCTCTTTCTTTTTTTAAAAAATCATCTGATTTTTGTTATTTTTTTTATTAAAGCTATTATTAACTTCTAAAAATAGTTTTTAAACTAACTTTTCTAAACCTATAATTTAATCAATATTTGTTTTATTTTTTTTTAATGTTAAGATGACTACTTTAAGGTCTAGTACATTTTATTAAACTTTGGTTATGAATATCAAAGCAATCACATAGACTACTTCTGACTTTGTTATATTAACAATGGTATATTTTAGCTATATCTGCACCTTTTGAATGCCTAATTTAAATAGTTTGCCTATTACTAGATTTTACACTAAATGCTGTATCTATAACCTATTATTATTTGGGTTATCTAATTAAACCCTCTGATCAACTTAGCACTATCAGATATTTTCATTAAAGAGAAACTGTCACTAAGGCTTCTTAAACTACTTTATCTTTGTGATAAATCTACTAGAGCGATCTATAAGGATCTTGAACGATTTACAAACAGCTAACAATTTACAAAATTATTAAATATAGAAAGATTTACAAAAAAAAAAGCTTGAAATAAGCAAACTAATTACTATAAATAGAAAAAATCAACAAAAAAAACAGTCTGAAATAACTAAACTAAAATTTTACCTGTCTATAGATTGTTCAGGATCCTGGTTTATATCCATCAGAAGGAATCTAAAATAGTCTGATTAATATTTTGTTGCTATAAAAGAAGCAATCTATATTATTCTAATTTGGTATATTCCCTAACTATAATACTGTATAATAAATAAGAAAAATAATAATTGTATATAAAAAGAAAGTTTTAAATTATTAATAGTGAAACATTTTTTTTGGTGAATTGCTATTTGCTCTATAGATTTTTGCTATTTGCACCATAGTTATACAAAGATCCCTTCGATTTTATCACTTTATAGTTTAAAAACTTTCAAAACTTTGTTTGAAGATAACTTGGCAACCACTTGACCAAAATTAATAAATTTTTTTTTATTTAAATTCTACAGATATGTAGAATTAAAATAAAAAAAAGTTTATTGATTTTGGTCAAGTGGTTGCTGAGATATCTTTGATCAAAGTTTTTAAAAAGTTTAAAACATTATATCACTTAATAATAACTATCACAGATTAAAATAAAATCTGATTAAAATGAAATTTTTATGTTTTTTAAAGAAAATTTAAATTTTTTTGGAAGATATTTTTTAGAGTTTTTTTTAGCATTAGAGGTTGGATTTAGGATTAGATTTATTAATAAATGAATATATAGATTTTATAGGCTCTAAAAATAGGTATAAGAGATCTCTAGTTTTATTTTAATCAAATTTCATTTTAATCTGTGCCAATTATTATTAAGTGATATAGGTATTTTAAAATTTTTACAAACTTTAATCGAAGATATCTCAGCAACTACATGACCAAAATCAATGAACTTTTTTTTATTTGAATTCTACAGATCTGTAGGATTTAAATAAAAAAAAGTTTATTGAATTTGGTTATGTAGTTTTGAGATATCTTTGATCAAAGTTTTGGTACAAATATTAATACAGTTATTATCACCGATTAAAACAAAATCTGATCAAAACGAAAATTTTCTTTTTTTTAAAGAAAATTTAAAATTTTTTGTAGAACATTTTTTGAAGTTCTTTTTAGCATTAGAGGTAGGGTTTAGGGTTAGGTTTATTAATAAATGAGTATATTTGAGTTTTATAGGCTCTAAAGGTGGATATGAGAGGTCCTAATTTCATTTTGATCAGATTTCATTTTAATCTGCAGCAGTTATTATTAAGTAATATAATCATTTTAAACTTTTTTAAAAACTTTGATTAAAGATATCTCAGCAATCACTTGACCAAAATCGATGAACTTTTTTTATTTTAATTCTATATATCTGTAGAATTCGAATAAAAAAAAGTTAATTAATTTTGGTCAAGTGGTTATCGAAATATCTTTGATCAAAGTTTTGAAAATTTGTAAATAATAAAGTGATAAAATTGAAGAGATCTTTATGTAACTATGATGCAAATAGTTAAAATCCATAGTGTGAATAGCAATTACTTTTCAATGATCACTTATATCAACCTAACACTGAAAGTAAGTTGAAGATATAAGCCTAGAAGTTAACAACAACTTGAAGTTTTCTTAATATATACTGTTGTTAACAAAGTTTTAAAACATAATCTACTAAGAAGCAGACATTTTGGACGGTTTGCAAAGGGGTCAAACCTTTTCTTCTTATCTTCTTAGGTGGACTCCTCTTTGTATTTGGTATTCAAATTATAGAAGTCTCTGAAAACAGCAAGTAAAAAAGAAAACTAAAGTTTGTTTGAAGATAGAAGACTATAAAGAACTCTTGAAACAATATTCTTTGGTTGAAAAACTCGCAGAAATTTGATACTTCCTTATCGTTCTTTGGTTTCAAAATTTTTGACAAAAAAGTGAAGAATTCAGCTTATCCTTTCCAAAAGATTGGCATTGTATACTACTTCTATATTGGAAAATTAAATAATAACAAATCAGCATGTGTTATGAAATGAATAAAATAATAACAAGTTTATGTGGAGTTTTTAAAGTCCTTATACTTTCAGATGAAGATATAGATTTAATAAGAAAAGTCAAGCAAAGTGTTTTAAGATATATAATATGTTTCTTGTATATTATTTTTAGCCTCTGGCACAAGTTATAGTATATCTTGTTATAAGTTTTTTTGTAAAAACTCTTATACTTAATAGTAGTGTTATAGAACAGTTTTATTTTATTAGTTTATTATTTTATCTTAGTATTATTTTATTATTTCAATATTTGTATTTTATTAGTTATTAGTTATTATTATATTTATTCTAGAGAAGAATTTAAAAGACATATATAACGATTAGCCTTAACGCTTAACGCTTAGCAATTTACGATTAACGATTATGCTTAGTGATTAGCGATTACCCTTAGCGGTTAACAATTAGCGATTACGCTTAGCGATTAACGATTAGCAATTATGCTTAGCGATTAATGATTAGCGATTACGCTTAGCGATTAGTAATTATGCTTAACGATTAGCAATTACAATTAGTACTTAGCACTAAGTGAACTACGCTTAGCTGCAACGATTAACGATGAGCTCTAAAGATATAAAAAGGTTGTAAATTTCACCAAGTTAACATTAGACCTGAAATAACAACAGACTTGTTATTGTCCACCCCACTTCCCCTCTTTCCTAAATTCTTTCTTGTAATATTATAGGATTTTTTAAGAATAGAAACCTAAGGATAGCCTATCTTATTTATCTTTAATAAACTTATATTTTATCTATAAACTATAGTTTCTCCAAGAAGCAGAAATTATACTTACCTGTTGGACATCGCTATAAACCTGTAAAGGATTCCTGTAGCTGTGGCATTGTTATAGTACTGCTGTTAAGAAGGCCACAGTACTGTAACAGTAGATTATTACTCTATATAATTAGAAGTCTTCATTTAGTTAGCAGGTTTTCTTTTTTTTAATAATAGTTTCTTTTAGGTTTTAGTTTAGATTTTTACTTCTTAATATTAGTATCTGTTTTTTTTAATATATTAGTTTTTATTATATACCCCTTTTTTTGTTTTTTATTATTATTTTTTTCTTTTTCCTTCTCTATAAAAAAGTGTTAACAGTTTAGTGGCATTTTATTGTAAAGTGGAAATCTTGATGGGGTGGTACAACAGCTAGCTGAAGAATTCAAAAAAAATAAGTTTATAGTAAGTTTCGGATCTCTAGAAAAGGCCAATTATTTGCTAGACAGGTTGCATCTAAGCAAAATATAGCAGTTTAATAGTTTGCTCTGACCGCAAGTGGATGCTTTAATATCTGCAAAGTATGTTATGGGTGAGTTTATCTTTTGGTCAGAATATAATAGATTTAGATTTCTTCATATACTGATGTAAAAATGAAAGTCTGGTTCTATAATAAAATAAACAAAATTGCTGAAGAAAAAAAATAGTAAAAAATATAAATAGCAGATTTTGTGTTTAAATTAAATATTGGCTATTAGAAAAAATATTCTTTTGAAAGATATCAAGAAAGCAGTTTTTGATAATAATAATTAAAAAAGGATTCTTGTTAATCTAGAAATAGAAAAAGAAAAATTATAAATGGCGACCTATTGTCATGGCGACCTATCGCCATAGCGACCCCTATATGATCAGCCAATCATTTTAAGTTTGGCAATCAGATACATATAACAACGATAATCATTTGTTTATAATTCTTGGTTGATTCATTTTTTTTTTTTTGATTCATTTTTTTTTTTTTGTGGTTTGTTTATTTTTTTTTTTCTTATTAGCTGATAGAGTCATAACTTTTGGAATTATTGTCGTTGGAGCTGCTATTACTTTTGGAGTTGTCGAGTTTCGTCGCCTTTTGTCACCTTTTATCATCGTCGCTAGAACTTTCTGCATGAGTAATTTAAATGTTATTTCATTAGCTTTTTCTTTATCAACTTTTTTCAATACTTGTTGGAAACTTTCTCTTGGTCTTGGTCTTATTCTTGAACTTTCGCTTGGACTTTCTCTTGAACTTTTTCTTGGACTTTTGCTAGGACTTTCGTTTTGGGTTTGTTTTTTTTTTTTTTCTTGGTTTTTTTTTTCTTTTTTTCGCCACTTTTTTTCGCTTTTCGATTTTTTTTTTTTTTTTTCGCTTATCTATTTTTTCTTTCTCCAATCTGTTTCTTTCGGTTTTTTTTTTTTCTTTTCTTTTTTTTTGCACTTCTTTTTGATTCACATTTTTTTAACTAACATTCTTCTCTTTCTAGTTGTAATTTCAGTGTTGCCAAATCGTAATCTTTGGGGATTTTCATCGCTGAAACTTTTTGGGTAAGTAATTTAAATGTTTTTTATTAGTATTTTTTTTTTTGCCAATTTGACACTTATCAGAAACTTTCTCTTGGTCTTGGACTTTCTCTCAGATTTTTCTTGGATTTTCTCTTTAAATTCTCGCTAGGACTTTTATTTCGGTTTTGTTTTTTTTTCTTTTTTTCTCCTTTTCTCTATTTCTTTTTTTCCCTTTTCCCCATTTCTTTTTTTCCTTTCTTTGGCCTTTTTTTCTTTTTCGCTTTACTTTCTTTTTCTTTTTTTTATTCGTTTTCCCTTCTTTTTTTGTATTTGTTTTTTTTTCTTTCATTTTCTCTTTGTCTTTTGTTATTTTCTTTCTCTTTTGTTATTCACTTTTTCTTTTATTATTCACTTTTTCTTTCATTCTTTCCTTTTTCTTTTGTTCTTCTCTTTTCTTTTGTTATTTCTTCTTTCTTTCGCTCCTTCCTTTTTCTTTCATTCTTCTCTTTCTTTCTTTATTTCTCTCTTTTTTCATTATTTCTTTTTTTATCATTATTCCCTTTTTCTTTCATTATTTCGTTATTCCCTTTTTTTTCATTATTTCGTTATTCCCTTTTTCTTTTATTATTCTCTTTTTCTTCGTTATTCCTTTTTCTTTCGTTATTCTCTTTTCTTTCGTTTCGCTCTTTTCTTTCGTGTTTTCGTTTTTCTTTCATTTTTTCCTTTCTTTTGTTATTCTCTTTTTCTTTTGTTCCTCCTCTTTTTTTTTGTATTATCATTTTTCTTTCATTCTTTTCCTTTCTTTCATTATCACCTTTTTCTTTGTTCTTTCTCTATTCTTTGTTTTCTTGTTTTCTTTTGATTTTCCCTTTTTCTTCTATTTTCTTTTTGTTATTTCTTTTTTCTTTCTTTCTTCTTTCGTTCTTTCTTTTTCTTTCATTTATTCTTTTTCTTTTTTCTTTCCCTTTATCTTTGATTTCCTCTATCTTTTATTTATTTATTTATTTTCGTAATTTATTCTTGCTAAAGTTCTTTTCTTTCTTCTGTTTAGATATAATTCATCATTGAAATCATTGTCGAAATCACCGCTAGAGTCGTTGTCGAAATCGCTGCTGAAGTCATTGTTGAAATCGCCATTGGAGTTGTTGTTGAAATCGCCGTTGGAGTCGATATCGTGTGATTTTGAAGCAGTCTTTAGAATCGTTGAAATTTTTTTGCAAGAAATTTGGGTGGATTTTTGGTTATTTTTTGCTGCCAAATTTTTTTGTATTGTTGGTTTTTTAATTGCATAATGACTTTTATAAGACGTTCATTTACTTAGCTTTTTTTTTTTTTTTTTTTTTTTGTTATAAATAGAGAACTTAAAAAAAATTTTTAATAAATAAAATTACGCGATCACGTGATCGATTTTGATTGATCGATCACGGGGTCACCATGGCGATGGATCACCATAAAATAATGCCCATAGAAAAATATATTTAAAAAGAAGAACTATAAAAGAAATAGTTTATAAAAGTTATTTGAAAATATTAAAATTAAGAGATTTTGAGTTCTATAGCTTAGTAGTTAAGCTCTCAAACTATACAAATTAAATTAATAGTTCAAGTTGAGCTGAAAATAAATTATATAAAATTTATTTTTGTAATCTATTGGAACTATAAAATTTAATATAAAGCTTTGCAGAAGTATAAGATTAATACAAAATCAGAATAAAGAGTTTTTGAAAGAAGACCAAATTGTGAAGTGAGACACTA